>VWZK01020479.1:23664-41186 GCA_013396935.1 Baryphthengus martii | reverse complement strand
CGGCGTTGTGGGGCTTGGGCGTGAGGAAGCCGAAGGAGGGCGACGGCGGCAAGGGGGACGATGAAGAAGGAGAAGATGGAGATGCCGGAGAGTTTACGCTGGACGAGGTGCTGCGCCTCGGCGGCACCAAGGTAAAGGGGAGCGGAGGGGGACGGGGAAGTGTGGTGAGGGAGCGGGAGCACGAGCACGAGCACATGGTGGTGGCCGGGTCCGCTCCCCGGGACGGGCCCTTGTGGGGCGCGAGGCGGCGCGGGGTGAAACGGTGGGAAGAGGGTGATGGGGCGGCGGGGCGGGAGGTGAGGAAGGGGAACCGTCGGGCCCCTCGCCAGGTCCGCCTGTAACGGCCGCGCATTGACTCCCGCAGCAAGACTACCTGATGCTGTGCGCCGTGGACGAGGAGGAGGAGGTGGTGATGGTGGACGGCGGCAAGAAGGACGCGATCGACGACCTGAAGGAAGGGGAGCTGGAGGCGTTCGTCAGCTCCCTGGGGCTCGGCAAGTATGCGAAAAGTTGCCTGGTAGTGGAGGAGGGGGAAGAGGACGGGGAGGATGGCTGCAGCAAGGAGAAAGAGAAGCATGCAAAGAAGGAGAAAAGCGAAAAAGAAATTAAGCCTCCTTCTTTAGAAGGGAAAAAAGAAAAAAAAGTGAAAGAAAAGGCAAGCGGTGTGAAAGACAGCAAGAAAAAGCAAGCTGGCGGTGATCAGGATCAGCCCCTTTCAGCAAAGAAAGAGAAGCTGGAAGAAGATTTTGAGTTTCATGCTAGGCAAGTGATACTGATAAAGCCAGGGGGCAAATGGTATGATCTCGAATACACCAATGAATTCTCTTCAGAGCCACAAAATCAGATGCTTCTGTCCAAGTATAAGGTCTTGGCGCAAAAGCTTTACCAACATGAGATAGACCTGTATAAGAATAAGACAGATTATCAGAAGGGGGCCTCTTCGACATGGATGAAAACTGTCGTATCATCGGGTACCTTGGCTGACAGGATGGCAGCGATGACCCTTCTCATTCAGGACAGTGCTGTCCACAGTCTCCAGTTTGTCGAGAACTTGGTAAACCTCATAAAGAAAAAGGGCAGCAAGCATCAGAGCCTTATGGCTTTGGATACTTTCAAGGAGCTTCTCGTTTCAGACCTCTTGCCGGACAATCGAAAATTACGGTCTTTCTCACAGCGGCCATTTAACGACATAGAGAAAATGTCGAGTGGCAACAGGGATTCAAGAGACAGACGGCTGATACTGTGGTACTTTGAGCATCACCTGAAACTGCAGGTGGCAGAGTTTGTGCAGACGTTAGAAACACTGAGTCATGATTCTCTGACAGCAGCGAAATCCCGAGCGCTGGCAGTTGCCCACGAGCTTCTTTGCAACAAGCCTGAGCAGGAGAAAGTTCTGCTTGTTCAGCTGGTAAATAAACTAGGAGACCCTCAGAACAAAATCGCCACCAAAGCCTCTTATCTTTTAGAGACGTTACTTCACAAGCATCCGAATATGAAGGGAGTGGTGTGCAATGAGGTGGAGAGGCTTTTGTACCGGTCAAACATTAATGTGAAAACTCAGTATTATGCCATTTGCTTTCTGAATCAGATCGTCCTCAGTCATGAAGAAAGTGCATTGGCTAACAAGCTGATAACTTTGTACTTCTCCTTTTTTCGGAACTGCATTAAGAAAAAAGATGTTGAATCCAAAATGCTCAGTGCTCTTCTTTGTGGGGTAAACAGAGCTTACCCTTATGCCGAGACTGGTGATGAGAAAGTGAAGGAACAAATGGACACCTTGTTTAAAGTTCTGCATCTTGTGAATTTCGGGACCAGTGTCCAGGCCTTGATGTTACTGTTTCAAGTGATGGACTCTCAGCAGACTGTGTCAGATAGGTACTACGCAGCACTGTACAAGTAAGTGGAAGGTTTGCGTTTTTAATATAAATTTCATTTTATGAGGTAGTCATTTAGTTTAAAGTTGTAGAAACGCATTGCTTTTAAGATCTTGGGAGTTTTGTCTGGTTGGCTAAAAAATTCTGATGTTTTGTATGAGCTAGAAGAAAATGCATGTGATTTCTTGAGGATAAAACAAATAGTAGTGATAGGTCCTGAGAACACAACGTATGTGTTTCATCTGTTGCACTGTTCTCTGGTGCCATGTTTTAATTCCAGATATTATTTGAAACATTCATAACTACTTCTGAAATCACTTTTACACGTAGTGTGGCTTAGTCACATAATAGCCTGAAATAGTTTTTCCTTTTTTTTTCATAAGGAGGGGCAGGGAAATATTATGTTAACAAACTCTTTAGATGATTTAATTTGTATAGTTGGAAAGCCTTATATTATAAAAATATATTTTTTTTTCTTTGTCCCACTTGATTGTTTAGATTCTTTGTAGGATCGTTACAGGCTTCTGTTTAGTTGACCAAAGGGAAGCTGCTAATTTTTAAAATGACAACTCAAGCTTTCCCAGAATGTGCAATGTATTTAGGTGCCTTCCTGTGCGTGGCAATCCAGAAAAAAAGTGAAGTAGAAAATGAACATGCCAACCTGTTTATCTAGTCTGATTGTGAAGCTTGCTAATTGCTAACCATTTGCTTTCTATTGTTTTTGAATGACTGAATAAACCCGATTAGTTTCTTATTTTGAATATCTTAAATTTTGAAACTGTTTTCTATTTGACTTAGTTTCATTATATTTTCTTAACAGTTTTGTTTACTGGTACAGGGCTTTTTTTCTAATTGTCAGTGTCTTATATATTTCTAGAAATATTACACAGCTGTTGACAGTTCAGGGTTGATCATCATAATTTTGAATATTGGGGAACCAGCTATCTCTGCTCTTTTAGATGGCACTCTGAAAAATACAGATGGTTGTTGTTAATAACAATTATTCTCCTACGCGTATCCTGACAATCAGCAATATTTTCTCCTGTGTGTTCTACAGAAAACTTCTAGATCCTGCTTTAGCAACCTGCTCAAAGCCGTCCATGTTTCTTAACCTTATCTATAAATCTCTGAAGGCAGATGTAGTGTTACGGCGCGTGAAGGCCTTTGTGAAGAGGTTACTTCAAGTCACTTGTGGACAAATGCCGCCCTTCATTTGTGGAGCCCTGTACCTTCTGTCTGAGCTTCTGAAAGTGAAACCGGAGTTAAGAGTCCAGTTACAGGATCATGTGGTATAAGATGATTTCTTTATCTCATTGTTTTTTCAATAAAAGCTAGTTTCTTAAGCACCTTTCCATAACCTGTTTATTAGTAACCTGAGAGTTTGCTAATACGCTGTGTAACGGGAGAAAACACTTGAGCAATTATAACTACCTTAAAGTTCTGCAGAGTTGAAGGTGTTTTAAGCATTCTAGTGAGTCCTATGCACTTCATTCACGGAGAGAGGATTACTTTGCTAAATGCTGTATAAGTAAATAGGTGAACATTCTTCACCCAAAAGCTTTTTTTTTTCTTTCTTCGGGCAAGGAGAGACCATTACACTTGTGTGATGTAAGCTGTAAAGTTCAATTTTAAGTCCTGTATCAAGGCCAAAAATCCACGTTGCTTAAACACTGGCCATCATTTGCTTATATTTTTTTAAGTAGCTTCTTAAGAACTATGTGTGCATCTTTTATAATAAATCAGAATAAAACTGAAAAGGGAAAGCCATTCACTAACATTTTTTGTTCAGGAGTCAGATGATGAAGAGTGCTTTAAGGATCAGGAAGAGGATGAAGAGACTGAGGAAAAATTTGTGGATGCAGACAAAGAGGTAGAAAGTGAAGAGAGGAGCACAATGGAAAATTCTGCTAAAATGAACAATTCAAATTCAGCAGCCTCGTGGGTGCATCATCTGAATATGGGAGGTAAATTGGCAAGAAAATACAATGTATTTAACTTCTAACGTTCCGTAATGGTGATGCGTTGATCAAGACCGGCAAAAATTGATTAAACCATTATTTTCATTTTTCAAATTGAAGTTTGATTCAAAGCATTATGTCAGAGTAATTTTTCTTTATCTGTTAACTCAGCAGCGATGAAGAGACTGTATCAATCTGCTACTCTATTTTGCTTTACCCAGTTTCTTGCATTTGTGCCTAAGCAACAGACAGGCTTGGGAGGTTTTTTGCTTCCAAGTTCAGACACTTCAGAGCAATGTAACTAAGGCTCGGATGTGTAATTGCTCATTTGCTTGTGAAGCGTGCTAGAACAATTCGTCTAGCTTTCAATCTGCTTCTGGTGTCACTCTTCCCTGAGGACCTTGTTGAACAGAGCAAGGATTTTGAGGAGCTTCCTTGGAAGCGCATAGGTCTCAGCGCTGCACCTGATCGTACATTGGGGAAGGGCAGCTGAATGAATCTGCGGCCTGTCCAGCTAAGAACGATGGACAGTGTTATCGTTATGATGAAACTAAAATAATACTCTCATCAAGTTACCTGGTGAAATTTACGTAGGTTTCATCTCTACCACTCCTCAGGCAGGAAGAGTGGAGCTTTGTATGATCCTATGCACCGAAGTCCTTTATACTGTGGTGCTGAAAGTACAAGCCTTTGGGAACTGAAGAAGGTAAGGCATTCTTGTGTTGCTGATAACTGTGGTTTTTAGTGGGGCCCTTGTACTGAGAGAAGAAAATTAACTTGGTTATTCTTGAAGTAGCTACCTAGGTAACACAACAGAAAGGTTAAACCACATCCTGTTCAGCTTTCTGCTTGTATGTGTTACATAAAATGCTGATATTCTGGAATAGAGAATAGGAATTTTTAGTGGAGATTTGGACAAGAATCTTTTTTTGACTTTAGGATGTTAGCTTTGTATCACTAAAGCTTTTTAGTGTTGAATTAAATAAAACTGTGAGAATATATTTAGTTAATGCAAACATAAGATTAGGACTTGAAGTTCTTCAGTTGTTCAAGGAAAGAGCACGTCAGCCTTGCACTCCTACATGTGTCTGCACATTACTGGTTGAGTTATAGAGTGGTCTTAGGACATAGTGGTCTTGTCTGGAGTCTGATAAGTCAACATGAGTAATAATTGCATTTATTTTTGAAGTAGAGATAAATAAATGATTCATATTTTTCAGCTTTCTGAACATTTTCATCCATCTGTGGCCTTATTCGCTAAAACAATTCTAGAAGTAAGTGCTTTTACTAATCCGTAGCTTTGAAGTTTGATTTTTACGTGAACTGTCTTTTGCCATTTGAAAAAATTACATTTTAAAGTCTCTTTGCACTCTGCAGGTAATTAGCAGCTCTGCAGCGCTGTAACACACTGAAATGCAAAGCTTTTAATGGAATTATAGGGTTTTATCTAAAGCAGATTGCTCTTAGAGGTAACTAACTTGGTAGAAATGTGGGTATTGTTTTTTGGATTTTTTTTTTTTTAGAGTTTTGGTGTAACTTTTTATTTAAAATGGGTTATATGGGGAACCCTGATGTTACAACAAATTCTTTTTTAATACTGTTGTGGTGTCATGCTAAAATACTCAAACCTACACAAATATGTATTTAAAATACTTAACTTTCATTTGAATATGTGGCATCTAGATAGTGCTGAGTGTTAAAACTATTAGCAGAGTACATTGCAGGGCAGTTGATCACTGAAACAAAGTGAAGGAAATGTTGTTTTTTTTTTAATTAAGAAAATATTGAAAATCCGAAAATAACAATCTGTACCAGAGTTTATTAACTGGTCAGGCCTATGTGATGAAGTATACTCAAATCTTTAACTTTTTAAAGTGTGGTTTAATGTTCATGGACGGTGTGAGTCATTGGTGTTTAGGTGCTGTCTTTCTAAAATTAAGACCTTAATGATTTTATGGTGTTTTTTTGTTTTGTTTTTTTTTCTTCTTTCAGGGAAATCCCATTCAGTATTCTGGTGACCCTTTGCAGGATTTCACATTAATGAGATTCTTGGATCGCTTTGTTTACAGAAATCCCAAACTAAGTAAAGGCAAAGGTACAAACTTCTCTGTTCATATTAGTATGTGATCTTGAGTATTTATGGTGACCAAACTTTTTTGTCTCACCTTGTCAAGTAACCTTCTGCGCTTGTTGAGTATTTGAGGTGCATGTGGTGCAACACAGGAATGGGGTCAGTCTTCGGGGGTGCAAGAGACATATCTGCTACTTCAAACCAGCTGACAATCACATCCTGCTGCCTCTCACATCTGCAGTGCAGAAATTGCTAACCTACCTGGAATGAGCAAAGTGATAGGGGAATATAAGGATACAGAATGGCTGAGTTTGGAAGGGACTGCTGGAGATCATCTCCTCAAGCAGGGTCACCTAGAGCAGGCTCTCCGGATGGTGTTTGAATATTTCCACAAATGGAGACTCCCCTGCCTCTCTGGGCAACCTGTGCCAGTGCACAGTCACCCTCACGGTGAAAAAAGTGTTTCCTGATGTTCAGACAGAGCATCCTGTGTTCCGGTTTGTGCCCAGCACCTCTTGCCTTGTCATGGGCACTGCGGGCAACCTGGCTGTGTCTTCTTTACCCCATCCGTTCAGGTATTTATATGCATTGATGATAAGATCCCCCCTGAGCCTTCTCTTTGCCAGCCTGAACGGTCCCAGCTTTCCCAACCTTTCCTCATAGAAGAGGTGCTCCAATACCTTCTAACCACTTTTCTGGCCCTTTGCTGCACTTCGTCCAGTACCTCCATCTCTTGTGAGACTGGGGAGCTCAGATCTGGTTACAGGACTTCAGGTGTGGCCTTGCTGATGCCGATTAGAGGAAGGGTCACCTCCCTCCACCTGCTTGCAACATTTCCCCTCATTCAGCCCAGGATATCATCAGCCACTGCTGCAAAGGGCGCATCCCTGGCTCATGGTCAACTTGGCGTCCACTAGGATGCCCAGAGCCTTTCCTGCCAAGCAGCTTTGCAGCTGGGGAGCCCCCAGCACATTGTGGTGCATGCAGTTGTTCTTCCCCAGGCGCAGGACTTTGCGCTTCCCCTTGCTGAACTGCATGAGGTTCCTGTCAGCCCATTTCTCCAGCATCTTGAGGTCCTCGTGGATGGCAGCAAAATCCTCTGGTGTATCAGCCGTTCTTCACAGTTTTGTTATCTCAGTAGTAATGAAGTAATTTGTTTCTGATTTATATTCTGCTGCAGAAAACACCAGCAGTGTGGTGATGCAGCCGAAGAAAAAGCAGTTTATGAAAGACATGCAAAATCTGGCAGGTAAGCGATAGTTTTTTTTCCGTAACGATTGTGATAGCTAAAAAATTCTTGTCTGGTTTTTGTAGAGTTGTGTCATCTGTACTGTCTGTGCTATTTCTCCTAGCAATATAAGAAAGTCCTGTCCGTTAGGGAGGGCAGTGGTGTTACCTGATGTTCAGGATCAGGTTTAATCTTGTAAGGATGCATGGCATCTCCACAGCTGAGACTTTGGATCCATTGAATCCTTTTAAGAACGAATGACAAAGTCAGTTACCTCAACTGTTAGCCTTTTGAGTAGGAAAATGCTTTATCTTTTACTTCAGCACTTGGCTTTACACATCAAAGTTTTTTTAGACCTTTCTTTTTTCTCTGTTTTCCTCCTCTAATTGTCGGTTACTTTCTATTGTAGTAATTGCTTTTTCTTAGGCAATGCATGATGAAGGTCATACCTTCTGCTTAGCCATTGCATTTGGAAATGTAAACCAGCAAAGGACAGCTACTGAAAACTGCAAGCCTTGTTTTCGGTGCTATGACCTCCATATGCATATGCAGGTCTTTTTCCTTCATCTCCCTAAAAGCGAATACATTCCCTGGGTAAAGAGTAGTTTGCAGCCTTGTATAAAAAGTTTAGAACATTCTTTGAATATGCTGATCTGGTTTCAGAAACATGGAGCCTCGTCACTTAGTAAGTATTATAGTCCGGGCCCACTGAGCTAGTTGATAGCTCTTTCTCCTGTGATTTACTTCTGAGGTACAGGAGGAAAGGGCAATATATGAGGGTAAAAAGCTTCTCCACAGGGAACCTGATCTATACCCTAGTTGATCTGCTTTTGCAGAGTGCTATATTTTGCCTCAGTTCCTCAGAACTGTAGACAGAGTGAGGCTCAACCCCTTCTTCAACATGCTCAGCTGGTGTATGGTCCTGTCTTGCAGCTGCTGACAAGCATTTCTCCTACTGCCAGGCTTGCTGGGCAGAACTGCCTTCAGTATTTTAGTGCATGACAGAAAGCTTATCTTATTTCCTATCTTTTTTTTGGTTTTAATTATTTTTTCAAATATATATTTTCTTCCTGTAGGTGATTGCAAAATCTCCTTTGCTGCTGTGTAGATTAGAACCTGGTTAGATCTGTGCCTCTTGATTTTTCCCATGGCACTTGCTCACATCAAAGTACCAATATACACACTGAGAAGTGTTCGTTTGAAGAAGTTTTGAGATAAGCTCCACATTATTTAATGGATGGCACTGGGTATCTATGTAGCTCTGTCTGTGCATGCTGTCCAATCTTTTAAAAGAATCACAATCATTTCAACTTGAGGTAATATCAGTTCTTTTTTGTTTTCAGTCAACAGTAAGGAATTCCGTGCCAAAGATGAAAGCAAAGTCCCAGTGGATGAAGTGTTTTTTCACAGGTAATGAAATACTTGTGGACATTCATTTTTAAATGTTTGGGGTTTTT
The DNA here is from genome assembly GCA_013396935.1 of Baryphthengus martii. Classification (NCBI taxonomy): domain Eukaryota; kingdom Metazoa; phylum Chordata; class Aves; order Coraciiformes; family Momotidae; genus Baryphthengus; species Baryphthengus martii. Next base: position 32,598 of record VWZK01020479.1, on the reverse strand, counting down.
TTAATGCAATCCCATAAACCCCCATTACATTTGTAAGCATTCTCTGGTATTCCAAGTGTTCACAAAATCCAGTTAATTTGAGTGACTTGTGATGACAGTACTTTCTTTAGAAAAATGTTAAAATTATGTTCTATAGTGCTTAAGAAACAATATCACTTAAGAACAAAGGCAGTGAGCACTTCTAGTCTACAACTGAGTAAGCTGACATTATAATAGAGGCCTTAATGATGAATGTCTTGTGGGCTGTAATTCTTACGCATTACAACTGGAATATACCTTTCTTACGTTATTAGCATCAAAGCTTATTAGAACGCAACAATGCAAAAAAAAGTCAGAGGATCTAGTTTTCTGTGTATTTTGTTTTTTTGCTATTCACAGTTTGTTCCATTTAGTTGGCTTTCCTTTCAGATTATGACATAAAAATGCATTTGTAATACTAAAACTGAAGTGATACACATTTGGGAAAGGTCTGTTCTTATTCAATCAAAATACTGGTTACCTGGGAGAATCTCCTTAGGAGATCAGTATTGGTTTATTTTGTTTAATTGACCTTGGGGTTTTTTGTTTAATATATTCCTTGCTGTAGGGGCTTAAAAAACCTTTTGAAACATGAGGTTAATGGAATTTAATAATTTTAATTAATTGGTATTATGATACTGATTAATAAATAAAATAGTGATATTAATTTTGAGATTAAAGAAAAGCAGCTTAATTAAAAACATGCCCTGATCTGAAAAGTTAACAGTATTGTTACGCTGAAGATGACTGAAACCGAGATTACACATTTAAAGTCTTCCGTACGAAGTGCTGTACTGTTTTGCTCTTGGATAGGATCAAATTTGCCTTCTGTGTTTGATGGTTATATATGTCAATATAAAATGAAGCAGAAATAGTATTTGAAAATGACTGACAGAAGGTAGAGCTGAGCACACAAAAGAAGAGGGCTATGAGAGGAAATTTAACAGAACTTCATGAGTGAATCTCTTCTTATGTTTGTGGATTTTTGTGGTTTTTTTTGTTTTATTTTTTCTCCTTAATTAGATTCAAGTTGAACTTGGTCCTTTCTTCCTTGTTGGTAGAAGGCAGATTGGTAGAAGGCAGAAATTCACTACGTTCAGAGTAATTTCTGGCAGCTTTGGCTGTGAAATTTCTTTATTTTTAATGTTACAGGAGTGGCCTGTTCTTTGCAAAACAAAGAAGATACAAATCTCTGATTTGGGATGAGTTTGAAACCATTACTTAGAATTTTCAACTGGCAAAATACATGTGAAACAATCTGCATATCATAAAGATTATTGCCTGTAATTTTGTGTTTGAGAGCAATGTATTATTTCAGATTTTATTCAAAGTTCGATAAGAGGAGAGAGAAACAAAAGCGTCAGGATGATGAAGAAAGTGTGGAAGATGTGGACGATGATGAATTTGAAAGAGCATTGGGTAAGGTTGTGTTTTTCCTTGCAGTAACTATCCCAATATTTCCTTGTTTTACAGTTTATTAATTTATATTTTTTTAATAGTTTATATTGCATATTCCTGTATCTGGCTCTTTTATACAAGTGGAAGAAAACAGTTTGTACTATCCTTCACATAAGCCAACTGGTTGGCCATCTTGTAAGAGAGGCCTTGCTCTCACTGCTCCAGTAGTGTTCAGCTTGTTCGAATGCTTGGAAATGGTCTCATTTTGAACCTACGCTCATGAGTGGCAGCTCATGCCTTTTTGTTCTTTTTCTAATGTAGTCTGAGAGTTAAATAACTTTTTCTAACGGCATGTAACATTTGCTTCTATTCTTTCTTCACTGCTTGGTCCTTTTCAATCTTCTCTACAGTTTCTCTTGTCATTCCTAGCATTTTCATTTGTTCAGTTAGGTCCTTGACAGACTTCTGCAGTAGTCTTAGCTCTTCCCGTACCATGTGCTTTGTTTGCTTTGGAATTAGTGTATGGTATGTTCCAGAATCTAAAAGATTAGTGTGACATAAATTGCCTATTATTTTATTATTTCATATTTTACTTCTACATTATTATGTGTACTTTGGGAAAAAAAAATACAGTTAGCTCTCCATAACTGTTTTGTACAGTATTTTTAGAGAATTCTGAACTCCCTTAGTAGGATCCTTCGTTAGTGACACAATTAGTATATAAGTCAGTTAGGACACGAATCTCTTACTAATTGTGTTTGTTATTTCATTATTGGTATCTCTAAGTTAACTGTCTCTGAGAATTTGCTCCATAAATTCAGAAACTTAAACTAAGGACCTTCTAATGTTAACTTGTACTCTAGAAACAGTAGAATTGTCATTTTTCAGATTTGGTTTTTACTTGCTATTTTATATAGCATTTGATTGCTAAGTGAATCTGATGATAGGAGCTTTCACTCTCTAGTCTGCTTGCTTTTCTGTCAAAAGTTCTAATGAATACTTGTAAGCTGAAAAGTAATACACAGATTAGCTGGCAGGACACTTCCTTGGGGTATCTCACTTGAGTCTTTGTTCTGTCTGAGATGGAGCAAGTGTTTGAGACAGGTGACCTGTCTCCTCTCAGTGTGTATCCATTTGTGCCTATCTGTTTCCCACATCATGTAGTTCTGGCCATAAATTACATCCTGGATAAAAGAAAACTTTCAGTATTTTTCAAAGAAAAGTATTTTTCCAGAAAAAGCCCTGTTAGCTTTAGGTAACTGTTTTGTGGAGTATTTTTCTGTAGGAGTATGAACCTTTTGGTATCAAGGCTCTTTGTTACTGATGCAGATCATATAAACTGTTCAGGGAAATGATACCTAAAAATAATATATTTCACAATTACTTCATATTTCTTTGTTTGACTTTGGTAGTAATAATCAATTTCCCTCCCCCTGCCCAGATACATTTGAAGCTGCTGATAATGCCATTGATGTTGACCAGGATGATCTTGATTTTGCTGGGTAAGACTTTAAATTGCTTCTTTCATCAATTCTTCTAATCTGTGTATAGAGTTTTACTCTCCAAAATTGGATAGACCTTTTTCAAAAAGGATCAGAATATCATCTTGCAAAAAGAGGCAACAGCAGTTGAATGCTGGGTAATGCTGCTTTTCTGCACATCCCATAATGGAGCGTCATGATCCTGTGGTGCTTACAGTCTGTTGGCTTGACACGAGACCCGCAGAATTTTATTTATACAATGCAGTGACCCAGTAAGCACGGTAAAATCTTGTTTCTCATTGTCTCAAGCTTCTGCTTGAGAATTGCCAAGTAAAAAAGCAAGCAGAATGAGGCATAACGGTACTGCTCTTGTAAGAACTGGTTGTAACTGGACCTAACGAAGTAAATAAGCTTTGTGGAATCCAGAATCATGGAGTTCAATTTTCAGGCAGTCAGCAGTTTCTTTAATTATATAATCATTTGGATTAGAAAAGACCTTTAAGTCCAACCATGAGTGATTAAGTAGCGTCTTTTTAACTTAAGTTTATGCAATACAGCTTTTGAATCAGCACAGAAACCCTTTTTTTCTTGAGGTGAAAGGAGAATTAAAGCTTTAACTTCTAATGAAACCTGAACATTTTTGTGATCCAGACTAGTGTAAGTAAAAAACAGTGAAGAGCAGACCAAAACCAAGTAATGATCTAGCACATGAAGAACGATGTTTCCTTTCTTAAGATAAAAAAAAAAAAAAAAAGTCTTATTTCTTCCTTTACTAGGGTTGCTAGGGATACCAGCAGTTTGTGTGTGTTACAGGAAAGATCTTTTGGAAAAGGAGCAAAGGCATGTAGGAGATAAAATACTGATGTTTCTGTTAATTTCAGAATACGATTCTCTCCAGAACTTCTTTAAATGGTTGACTTTTATAATACAGTTCCATATGCTGATAGTGAAAACATACCTGAGTACATAATACATGTTTCTTGGGTCTTGACCTGCATTTGCAGTAGTTTGCAATGACATTGAAGTTTTCTAACATAGTGTTTGCCAGTAGATAGATGTTGTGTGAATACAAACAGTATTTTGCCAGATGAAGTGCTAAGCTTGTTACATGTATTCTTTAGTAATATAAAAAAGAAAGCCAAAGGTGCTAAGAAGGGCCAAAGAAGCGAGGAATCCGGTGCTGACTGGGAAGATTCGGATGATGAAGATGAATTCAGTGATTTAGATGATGAGGAAGTCTCCTTAGGAAGTATGGAGGAAGACTTTGGAGAGGATATGGATGAAGAGGGAGGTGTATTTATGGATGTGTCTGATGAGGATCACAGCCTAGGTAAAGTACCACTTATTATAAAAAAAAAAATAGAAGAAAAAGCTTTGAAAATAGGTTACCTGTGATGTAATTCCATATATAAATTCAGATTTAGTTACCTAGGTGGGAGTTTTAGCTTTTAAGAAGTGATAAGTCCTTCTCTGGACAGCAAAGTCTTACGACATACATATCCTGGCACAGTCTCCTAGGTAAGAGTGGGAATTGGGCATCTGGGTATAAAAACTTGCAAAGGAGATGTATTTCTTTCATTCCAAAAACGTTGGTGGTGACGATAACTGGCTACAGAAAGAAGAAATATTAAAAGATCTCAAAGAGAAAAATAATAAAGAAAATCTGATACTTGGTAACCTATTTCTTTATACTTCGTTAATGTTGATTTATTATTTTATTTTTTTTTTTAGATGAGGTAACTTTTATTTAAATTGCTGTCATAAGTAAGAGCTTACTCTCCTAATATAGCTATGCACCAAAATTTTTATTATCACTGAAATAATAAGTGATCATAGCACTTGGATGGTTTTATGTTCTTTTCAATTGAAAAGCAGACTTTACACAGTATACACTTCATGTGGCTGAAAAAGTGCAGATTACAGGGATATTTCAAATAATAACTTAAGGTCACAGGAAGATGATTGAAGGTAGAGGAGGTAAACTATTCATACATATTAACATATTAATCTTCCATGAGATTATTATTTCACCAAATTTACCAAGCACACATTGAAGGTTTACGCAACACCTCCTATTTTATGTTATCTTAGTATCATATTTCATTCTTTTTTCGTGCTGTGGAATAAAAGCATAAAGAATAGCACACTACTAAGTTTTTTAGTTGTCTGAGTTGAAGAAATCTCAGAATTGGTTGTACGTGCTCTATTTTAAACTTTTTTTTAAAGTAAAAACTGGAACCATTATGATAAATATGCCTAAAAAAAATTAGTCTCTGTTGTGCTTTAAGTACATGCACAAGGTGTGAGAATGAGGGATTGATGCACTTTTGGTTTTTTTGTCAGATCCAAATAATAACGAACAGTTGAAATCTGTCACTAAAAAGGGCAAGAAAAAGAAAGATACGAATTTTGTGGGATCACTTGAAGGTAAGGAAACACTGCTATGATTTCCGTTAGAGAAGGCTTAATGCAAAGAGTCTGAAAAACTTTGGAATCAGAGGTTTTTAGTACAGTAGATTATCTATGCTTTTGGATCTGGGTTTAGATTTGAATAAAGCATAGATGAAAAGGAGGTTGTCTTCCAACCTATGTGGCCTAATTTAGAGTGACAGTCCACTGTTGAAGGTCTGGGAATCAAAGGAGGAACTACTGAAGGATGGAGCTGTTGTGGCAGTTTATGCATCTATTACTAACACCTCATGCACAGATTTGTACTGTTTAGTTCTTGGTTGGAAACTTACTTTTTCTGATTATTTAAAGGAGGTGGAGAATAAAGGTTTCTGACAAAGCTGTTTTAGATGGGTCTCATTAAGAAAACAAATAATGAACTATGCTAACGCTTTTAGAGTCTTTACGAACTTGAAAATTCTGTCTCATAAGCATAATGCTTTTCGTTTGAAGGATCCAACCGAGGAAAGAAGAGAAAACTCCAAGATTCCAATATACTGGCATCTGCAGAACAGGTGAGTTTGACCAGTGCTTAGCAAAAAGTGATCTAGCATTTTACTTGTTTCTTTGTAATAAAATACTACAATTTCTCTCTTTAAAGTTTGGCTATCTGCTAGAGGAAAATGCTGGCTCTAAGTTTGACAATATCGGAATGAACGCAATGGCCAACAGAGATAACGCAAGTAAGTACACGCTACAACTAGCAGATAGTTGTAGTGCTGTTTTACTACTTTCTCTTCAGATTCTGTACTTAAAACGATGTCACCTTCCTTAACTGAAATACACTCATGGTCAGAGATCACACAGTAGGGACAGTAGCTCAGCATCAGTAAGGCATGTCTTTTCTTCAGTTACAAGAGATGCCCAGTGCCAGCTAACTACTGGAGTAAATAAGGCTTCAGAAAAGAGGAGGAGGCTCTCATGTGGCACTTTCACACTGAAAATAAGGATGGGCAGTGTGCTGTTTGTCAACTGTTCATGTGAATTTTCCTCTGATAGAGTGTCCTGGATTCTTGTGAAGGGAAGGCATCAGGCATGGCTGTCTTTATCTACCTAGTGGAATATTTCTTTGCAGTATTGGTGAAGCAAAAGTTCTTTCCCAGAAATAATTCTAATGAATTAAATGTGTATATGCTAAATGACTAGTCAGTCCTTTATAGAGCTTTTACAAGTCTTGCTGGTGTCACCTGAAAAATGTTAACTGCAGCACTCAAACACTACGTACTCCTAACACAAGCATGTCTAGCATTAGTAAAATACAAAGCAATGTCAAGAGCAGCCCGAAACTCTTTGAGATTCTGAGATGGAAGGGTATGTTTTGTGAAACAAAAAACCCAAAACTTTTGCTGGTGTCAAAAAAAATTTGCAGCTTGCACTTTATTAACATTTATAAATACAGTAGCCAAGTTGTAACTTCTACATGATTGATCTGTATTCCACATTATGCTCAGAGGTATTCATTGGCTCCTTATTTCTCACCTTTCCCCTTACAGATGTCAAACAGATCCAGTGGGAAATAGAGCGCGACAAGTGGCTTCGCAATAAGGATGTGAAAAGCATCATCAAAAGAAAGAAACAGTTCAGGCATAGAGGGCTGAAAAACAAGTTCAAAGGCAAGAAATCAAAAAGATGAACTGGACATTTTAACATGGACATTTTTACAATAATTATTCTAAAATAATTTTATAATTAATCACACATCTATCATTCTTACTTCAGTTCTTGCTGCTTAACCATGTCATTTGGTCATTCTCCCTTATGCCGTGAATTCCAGACCACTCATTGGATTTGTAATACACTGAAAAATAGGAAAATCAATGTCAGCTCTAAGTGAGGCATGTCTGAAGTGAGCCACTTTGTGGCTAGTTTTGTTGGATGTATAGTCCTCCGGTTCTGAAGACTATCGAACAGTCTGACGCTCCAGCCACACCTATGCACAACAATAAACACTTCTGCCGGTCTCCTGGGGTAAGCTTTAAGCAATAAATGGGGTTTATACATAAAATGCAACAGAAGCTTCAGCCATCCTTCTGAAACCAACAATTACCTACCCACCTTCAAGAATTGATGGAAAACTCTTCTGCATTGTATATCTGAAATCTGACAAGAAAGAAAATCATGGTTACTTTACCCAACATATTTTAAGATGAATAATTAAATGCACTATTTTTCTAACTAGATTAGTTTTATCTAACATTTGTCTGAGCTCCTTAGTTACAGCCACCATTAAATAATGTGATCTGAATTTACTTTTTTTTTTTAATTTAAATTGTATCACAGACTGTGTTCAGGTTACTGAGGTGCAGCCCTATCATCACATTATGCTCTGAGCTTCCTCACAATTGGCGTAACTGAATACAAGCTACAGATTCACAGGAAGCGGAATGCTTCTTAGAGACTGACATGCAAATGAAAATTGGGAAAACTACTTTGTTTCCTTATGGAGCTTTAGGTGTTCACTAAATCCTTCTTGAACATAGGAAGTTCCATCTAAACATGAGAAAGCAGTAAAAGCCTTGTTCTGAGTGCCCTGAGCTGTTAGATGTGCTTCACTGCACCTTACAGAACTACAGCTTAAGAAAATCTTCTGCAAAGGCATATGTAAGAACTACGATCTAGAACTGAAAAGGGCGAGAAATGAGAGAACATGAAGGCCCAGCACCAAGTTATCAGACAAGTTAGAGGCTGATACATCTGTTTTCCACATTTTGGTTATATATTTTTAATAAAGATCCAAAGAAAGATAGCTTACGTGTTAACAACCTGCTGGCATCTCAATCTCAGATAACAAAGGCAAACTGTTGTAGGTGAAATTCAGCTTGAACCAGTAAGACCACACAACTACTGAAAGGGGTGTGTTTGCACCTTCCCGGCCACAGCAGCAGCTGCACTTAGGCTCACACTGACCATGCCGGTGGCAGGACTGAGGCCTTTTCCTGCTGGAGCATGGATCTGTCAAACTCGTGCTGCACCCTGCAAAACCCTCAATGCAAAATAAAGCCACTGCTGTGCAGAGCAAATCTCGCAGTTACGGCTTCTTTTTGTGTTATCTAGGCACCGAGTCACAAGTCTGAGTGACTTGAAAAACTGAAGCTCAGTGATCTGGAGGATGACACTGCCTCATGCCAGCTGGGCGTGATGTCTTCCTGGGAAAAGTCAAATCACAGAGCCCGTGAGACCTAGATAGGAGCCAGGGCATCCCTTCAAGGACTGAACACGTCACCTGAGACGGGATTGATCCATTCCTGCCTCATTTGCAGATAGCTTCTCCTTTTTAAGCCCCTCTTCTAGCCGATGCCGTTGCTATCAAAACCGGCAAGATTCAGTTTTTTTCGTGGTGGCCACGTGTTGCCTTTCAACAGTTGCCCCACAGTTTTGCTTTTAGAAAACGGAAATAGCAGCCTGCCCTTGAGGACCCGCCTAACAAGCGACCACTGTGTACCTACACTGATACAAGCCTCACTACTGGCCGGGACGCGGCAGGTTTTCTTAGAAGCCGCGGTGTGAGCTGCTGCGGGCCTCAGGCGGGCCCCGCGGGGAGGCGCTTTCCCCAGTCGCGGTGGCGGCTGCAGCCACCTCCCCCCGCCCC
>VWZK01020479.1:0-23569 GCA_013396935.1 Baryphthengus martii | reverse complement strand
AGGGCTGGTGGCTGGGGCTGCTGCTAAGTCGCTGACCTGCGGCCCGGTAGCAGGCGGGTGACCCGGGGCCGTGGGGGGTGGCGCGCCTCGGCAGCCTCACCCAAGCCTTCCCGCCGCCTGGACGGGCCCGGGCGGGGCCCTGCTTAGCACAGTGACGACCTTTGGTGCCGGGAGCTTCCCTTGGCCGGCGCTGCGCGTCGGCGGACCCCTCTGGCTGCTGGCAGCAGGTCCGGCTCACCGCCACCCTGCCCTGCTGCCCAGGGGAACCCACTGTCCTCGCCTCGGTGTTTGCCCGGGAGCCGGCGGTGTGTGTGCCCGCCACAGCTAAGAGGCCGGGCCAGGCCTTGCTGTCTCATCTTGAGAAGGAACAGGCCTGCACTTCGGTACTGCTCTGCTGCTGCTTGCCCTGGTGGAAGAGCTCCCCTGCTCCCTCCTGGAGCCAGCGCCTGGCCGTCTCTGTTGCCCTGTTTGGTCAAACAGCTCGTGGCTGTTAAAAAGGGGTCCATGAGAATGTTGAAAAAACCTGTGCCAAGCAAGATCTCGGCATTTAAATGAAAAAGGGTATTAGTGCAGGCTAGCTCCCAAAGGGAGTATTCAGAAGCTAAAATGGCAGCATCCCTTCTGTTCAGTATTGTTCTTTCTGTTTTATGGTTTTGATTTCCTTGTTTTCTATTATTCACTATCTGTTTCTCTTAACTCACAGTATGGGGCTGACTTTATTACCAAAATAAAACCTCTTGGGATTCTTTTTGGTTAGGGACTTTATTTTCCTCGTGAGATTTTTTTTTTTTTTCCTATTAATGGTATGTAAGATTAGATGTAATATTTTACTGCTTGTTCTTACAGGGTGATTCATCTTCCAATTCTGTTTTCCCTGGTGGCTGATCTTGTGAGTGTTACTGGCTCTCAGCAGGATTTCTTACTAAAGTAATTCCTGCTCTATAGATTATAAATGGCCAGGATCAGCACAGCTTCTGTTTCCAGAAAGGTGGGATGGGAGAAGAGAAAGAAACGTATCAAATTTGGGGGAGGGCAGAAGTAACACCAAGGATTTCTACTCTACCACTTAAAAAAGTCTATTTAAAGGCACTTAGTGCATTACGTGAACACTTTCACACCCCAAAGGCTGTAAACATGTCTGAGGATAAAAAGTCCTTTATTGATGCGTTAAATAAAGTGTTGATAAAGTCTGAAGGGCTTACCTTGAAGGATCTGCTCTTCTACTACCGGAGGACCCCGTATCCAGTCACAGTGTGCAGTGCGGAAACGTTCCAAGGCCTGGAGAACCTGGAGGCCAGAAGAGACGATATGGTGCTGGTGTCCTACCCTAAATGTGGTGAATACTTTATAAGCTTGCGATAGTCTATTATTCTGTTAACTAATTAGCTGACACAATAAGGAAACCCAACTGTGGTTGTATATTGTGCGAGGATATTAGGCATTTCTACTGCAACCAGAGGCAGCAAGTTTTTGTCCTGCTTTATCTTAATTAAGCAGTCTGTTGCACTGTTTTTTGCTATGGTTCATGTTTCTGAAAGGAAAAGAACTTTTAGTGCTCAAAGGTATTTTCAGCTGAAGAAGTGAGAATAAACTACAGAGCTTTTTATACATCAGTGGGACAAGACAACCCTGCCAGTATGAAAACTGTATTCTGAAAAGCATGCTTGTAATGTGGTGTACAAAAGCAATAAAGTTGTTTAGTTTGAGATGTAGAAAATTACATGGTGCAGCATCTTTACTTGAAAGATTATAAACTATTTCTTGGCATTATTCAGTATCAGCATTGGTTTTTATTACTGCAAAACGGTATTGACTAAGACACACTGGAAGTCTAAATCTATTAGAGGATTGTGGAAAGGAGGAAAGGTGCAAAAGGAGCAGTGAAATAAAAAAAACAGATAACCAAGCAGTTGATTTTGATTTTTATTAGATGTTTTTATTAAATGTTTATTAAATATGTTTCTTTTTTGAGACCTAAGCAGCAGAAGCTTAGGGTTGTCGGAGGTGATATGGGTACAGGGAAGGATTTCATTGCACTAGTGTGGTGATTGGTGCAGTTAAGTTTGGCTCTAACCAGAGAATCCTAGGTCAAGGTCTCATTGAGCACATAGAATTCCCATTGGATGGTGAGTTCTGGTCTGGACAGAAACTGGTGTAGTCAGAGGCTTTTGGTGTTTAGGATGAATTTAAAGCAGCTATGAGACTGGACGCTGAACCAAGAGAGGGCAGGAGGAGGGAAGCTGGCAAAAAGCGTGAAATGTGCATCTTTATTTTAAGGAGTCTGTAACCTAAAGTTTAGGTCCAGAGTTCTGCTGGACTCTGTAAATACCTAAAAGGTCATTGTTATAACTTGGCACCGGCTTTGATTTCTCACAGAGTTTGGAAGAGTTCAGACATGGGGTGTGATACTGATTGATTGCCTCTGAGGTTTAGTAAGTCAGTAAACCTCTCCTGCTCGGGGAGAGGGATCAGTAGATAAAGATAGAGATCTTACACTGTTAATATTGGGTAGTTTGTGGTAGGTCAGCAGAGGGAAATTTTACCAAAGATCACTGCCAGTTGTTCAGTGGGAGAGGGAATACACAGCTCTCTGTAGTCTGCTGTGGAATGCAGCACCCTGTTACTTGACCGGCACTGGTGGCAAAGCATGTGTGGGATGTTGCACGGGAGAAATGGAAAAGCAAGAGGGAGAGAAAATGCTGCATTTGTGCAGTGTAATTACAATCTGCAGGTAAGTCTTTTGGAATTTGCTGCCACGTGGATGTTACTCTTACACTCAAACAGTGCTAAGTAGATTTCTTGTCCTAGTTTTCTGTAGCTTGCAAAGTAGGGGTGGGGGTGGGAAGGCAAGTGAGGAGGATAAAGACTGAAATGGAAACATTAGCTGCCCTGGTTTGAAGCTAGAAATTGTTGCGCTCCCTCTTGCCCCTTGATGTGACAGTCGGACCTACCAAAATGTAATGTCACCAGGCAGTAAAAATACCTCTCTGCAGGCATCTTTCCCTCTTGAACAAAGGGAGCCTGGTGTCTGGCTTCCTCTGACAGCTTCTCCGGTGTTTTCTATGTTGGGCTCTAATGCTGGCATTTGCCAGGTTCAGCTGATCATGAACGTGCATGATGAAGGACTTGCATTGAGGCCCTTCAAGAGACTTGTCTCTAAAAGCTTTAATGTTGTCCTTATTCCTTTTACTTACGAAGGATCATGAATGTTACGTTACAGTAAGGTCTCACTATATAAAATGTTTCCCCTAACTGAGGGATGTGCAGTTGTCACGGTTCAGGGTCAGGGCAGCCCACTAGACCTGTAACAGATGCTGTGGGCCAAGGTGAATATGTGCTCCCTCACTCCGTCCTGCCAGCAATCGGCAGAGTATCAGAGGAGCAAATGTGGATCCTGGAAACCCTGGGGAAGCAGGCACCGTGGCACAGCTCCAGGAGCTGGCCGCAGGCTCGCACTGGAATGGGATGCTGTACGGGGGAGGCTTCGCTGCAAGATCCCTTCCAACGGGTGAGGGTTGGGAGGGGATGCAGGTGTCCAGTGGGTAGCAGCTCTTCTAGCACTTGTTCTGGCAGGCACTTTATGAAGACACCAGCAGGCACAACCGAGGACAAGCACTGACAGTGACCTTAAATAGATGATTCCATCCTTGACCGAGGGCAGTAGAGAGAGGCCGATGCTTTCCTCGGCAGAATGAGAAAAAGTTCTTGCTCAGTCCTTCCTTCTCCTATCCAGACCGTTCCCAGGTGTTTCTCTGTAAAATCCAGGAACGGTTGCTTTCTTGTCTGTCACTGACTGTTTTATGAATATATTAAAATGATGTTAAACGCATCGTTGAGGCAGTGCTGCCCCCAGTGCTTTCCATGTACCAATTCCAAGTGAGCCAAGAAGGTCAGAGTTAAGAAGCTCTTGAGGATCTCATAAATGGAAAACATTATTCTCTTTTCAGTCATTTGAAAGTTTTAGTGTTATTTGTCATTTGACGACTATTATGCTGAATTAAGCTGTGTAATGAGAGGGCTCTGAGATCTTTTCTAAACCTCTTACATATTTTATTTTGTTCTCTGGGTTTCTTGGTGCAGGTGTGAACTGGCTTATGCAGATTTTAAGTGATTTAATATTTACAACTATCCAGAGTAAACTTGTAAGCACAGAACTACCATTTATTGAATGTGGAGATCCAGATAAATATCAAGTTAGTGAAAAGAAACTATTGAACCTCTTAAAGTCTGTTGTTTTCTCTCTCCTGCACCCCCGCACACAAGTTATTAAAATGAAGTCATGCAGCAAGTACAAATATTTCTCCTGAGAGGGGAGAAAAGATAATCTTGGATGACTAATGCCTTTTGATTAGGGGCTGTTTCACACAGGCGACTCTCATAGATCGTTGTTGCACCCATGTAATAAACCTGTTCTCACTTAGGGTTCTGTTTGTTTCTAAAGAGGATGAAGCAGATTCCATCTCCAAGGATTTTGGCAACACATCTGAATTATGATTGCCTCCCCAAGTCTGTTTTCAAGAACAAAGCCAAGGTGGGCTTTTTTTCTTTTTCTGAGAACAAGCCTCATCCCTCTGACAGTACCAGCATGCAGGAGTAATTTTGGAGCCACATCCTTTTCTTGTACCCAAGTGGGTGACACTGGGAGAAAGCAACTTGGAGATAGTGGGGCTCTCATGATGCCCAGGCTAGCTTAGCACCCCTTACAATGTGCAGTAGCCTTAGGGGTGCTGTAGTTGACATAAACAAGAACACATCTAGAGCCTGTTGCTCAGAAATGGCTGAAGGGTCACACTTCACTCTTTTATGCCAACTCTTCTATGCACAGCTGTGGTGGGAATGAATGTGGCAATGGTATTTCTGGGACAATTGACTGTCTCCTTGCAAAGAGTCACACTTTAATATTTCTAGTACTCGGTCAGTGAAAAATGATGGATACATAGAACTTGAAAGATGTACCACAGATGAAGGAAATAATTGGTGAAGGGATGGAGATTTTCTCAATGTTTCATTGATATTTTTTCCTTGTATGAGACAGGAAAAAACCTAATATGTATGACAAAAAAATTAATGTGTGTAATGTGTTTACACTTCGCTGAGGATTACAGTCTCTTGGGCATTCAAGTACATTATTGCCATGCTTTGAAAAATGGGAGATGATTGTAACAGCTGCAGTTTCCTGAAGGAGAATCAAACAGAGCTTTTCCTAGCAGGGGTTTGGCAAATTTCCGAGCTCTTAGGTAGTTATGGGCTAGTATTCAATGACAATATTACATTTTTTTCCATTTACTTCTTTCTACAATTGCTTCATGACATAAGGAATTCTTGCAAGTGGTAACAAGGTCTTTATTATGATCATGTTATAAATTTGTTCTCCATGCCTTAATAAAATATTTTGTAGCTCCTAGGATGTTATCGATTGCAGAATGTTTGGTTGTACTCTCATTTTGGTTGCCAGGGGAAAGAAGTGATCTAAAATTGTTGGCCTCTTTCTCCCACTCCAGATACTGGTGCTGTTTCGAAAGCCTAAAGATACAGCTGTTTCATTTTTTCGTTTTCACAACAACGTGCCAAACATCCCCAGTTACAGCTCCTGGGATGAGTTCTTCTCAGAGTTCATGAATGGAAAAGGTATTGTTATAGTTACTGAATGTAGCTGAAGAAGCAACAGAAAAAAAAAGTTATTTAAAACCAGCTAAATGGGGCCAGTGGGAAAACAGCTGTGTCGTAATTACTTTACTGGTGGCCATATGGCATGATAAAGGAGGCAGCTGAATGCCAGAATGGGGAGAATGTCCAAAAGATGCTTTGCTTCTGGATATTTTGCAATTCCAGGCAAGGGTGAGGGAGTTGCACATAGCTTGACAGTAGCATTGGGTGTAAATCTGCCACTTAGCGATGGAGAAAATGCTACAGATGTGAAGCGCTAATGAAATGACAGTCTGTTGTTTTTACTGTTTCTACATACCTCATTAACAACTCAGATCAGAGATTGAGACTGATGTCTGTCTTTGGCTTTTAAGAGATATTTAAACAACAATGTAATAACAGAGGAGAAGCACATAGTGAAATTTGTATTTCTGTGTGCAAACCATTTACCTACAAAAGTCCAGAGGAAGCCTCTGTCATTCTATTGAACGGTACGGTGCCACGGAAAGGACAGGCTATTCCATTTGTTTGCATTGATGTAACCCCTAGGCAGCAGAAGGCAGTTCTTCAGTCAGAGAGAAACAAGTGCACAGTAAGAAAAGGAGGTCACACTGATGCTTTTTTCTCTTCTTTACAGTCAGCTGGGGATCAAACACATTGAGGATGAGAATGCTATGATCATAATATATGAAGACCTGAAAGAGGTAAAGCAGATGCTGTGTATTGACAGGCGAAACACATCTGAGCCCATTCCTTGAAATCTGCTGAAATTAATAGCAAAAGGCACAGGTTTCTGAAAGAGCAAACTCAAGTTGATTTTAGCAACAACTTGAGTCCAACTATAGAAAAACTGAGTTCCAGTGTAATGCAAAAAACATACTGTGAAGGAAAATATATGCTGTTGATGGATGACAGCAATGCACATCCCAGTGGGTAACTCCTGTTACAGAGAAAGCACATTGCATGTCTCCCTTTCACTGTGTTGCTTTCAGAACCTGACTGCCAGTGTAAAGCAGATAGCTGAATTCTTTGGATTCTCCACAGTGGCAGAGCAGATCCAGTCCATTGCAGACAGGGCCACTTTCCAGGCAGTGAAGGATAAGGCTCAGGAGACTCATGGTGCTGTTGGCTCAATTCTTTTCCGCAAAGGTAAATTTGATTGCATTTTGCCAGGGTGGTGAATGGTAGCATTGCATCTTGGGCAGACAGGGATTTGGATCAGTAAATGGTTAATCTTTTTGCATAATTTTCAAGGTTGAGAGTTGTTTAAGAAACCCTGATTGTGCTTCAGGAAACTGTCACCAGGTATCATCACTAGGGCCAGTACCATTTGTTAAAGCCCTGTATAATGTAATTAGCAGAAATGCCCTACAAGTAGCATGCCCTTCAGTCATGGTATGCAGTAAGCACCAATTAAAACAAAGAAGAGTTTTATTTTGGCTTCTGTGAGTGCTGGGTATAGCCTGGCGCTCGGTCTACTGAATGCCTCCACAGATGTTTCTCCTTGGGTTTTCTAAATGACACTCGTGATTGCCTGTGAACCTCAGTCAACACATGGAATACAGACACTTTAGTCTTTTAGTCACGGATCAAGCTAGAGCTATAGATTCAGACAGCCTCCAAAATTTAGATTAAAGGTAGGCTGCAGCTTCGGGCAGTGTCTGGTTGCAGCACATAAAACTCTTGCAGTTAATAGCCGAATCTTGGAACTTTCTGAGTCGGTTTCACAACAGCTAGTCATCTTTTATGGTCTTCTACAGCAGTACAAAGCACATGCCAAAGCTATGAAGGCAGACCAGAAACTTCCTACATTTGCTTTATGTTCACATTCTATTGAGGACACCAAACATAAGGCAAAATAAGGGTGTGCTCTTGGGTCAGAGATTCTTTTCTTGCAGGGGAAAAAAAATAGGAAAAATAGGATTATCCTGAAATATGATAATGAGAGAGACAAGGTAGCTTTTTGTTTTAAAACATACTCCTTGGTCCTTACAGTCAAGGATAATATTGTACTTTTCTTTGTATTCCAGGTGTTGTTGGAAACTGGAGAAACCTTTTCACTGAAGCTCAGAACCAGGAAATGGGTGCAAAATTCAAAGTGTGCTTAGAAGGAACTAAGCTAGGAGCAAAGTTAAAATATGATGTGTACTGCAGGGCCTGAACCTCCTTTACAGAAAAAAACTTATGTTCAGGCTACTTTTCATCCACTTTTATGAAATAAAACAGAAACCAGGATAATATCTGATTGAAAAATTTTGAAAATCCATGCATTTTGCAAATCTGTTTCTGCTGTCCTAACTTACATAAGCAATCCTTGCTTATGCAATTAGTGTCATTGACTTCACTGCATTCTCTTGAATGACCTGTGGTTCTTTGGCTTCACTTTGTTTTTAACACTGATTTTTAGCTATGATTTCATGTTAGCCTGGTAAAATCCTGTGTACATGATATATGCAGTAGTTAAACCTGCTGAAATCACTGGTAATGTATTTAGCATATTGGAAGAGATATTTTAAAACTATCGTGAAGTGTCATTTATTCTTAATTTCCGAGTTTATAGTATTCATATATAATTTTGATTTCTGAGTTCATAGCATAAAATGAAATTTCAGAAGGTCTTGTTGTAGTTCTCTTTTGCTACTTTCTGTGTGCTGAAAAATGTGAAAAAAAAGCAAAGGAACTTCGTGGTGGGAATTTTCTCCCTCTTCTGGCAATAAGATTTTTCTTTCCTTTAGTAATATGAGATTTCATCCTGAGCATTTGAAGGAATTGCCTTGGACAGAACTTGCTTGTGGAGGTTGGAGTCGCTCTCCTGGTGGTGGCTTGCTTTGTTGCTTAACCTCAACAGAGGGTTACCCATGGGGGAAATTAGAAATATATGTCGAGAACAGCAGGTTTTGTCCACGTGACTGTTGGGACTCCAGAGCACCCACCCTGCTCTGGATGTTGAGGAAGCAAATGAAGAAGTTCCTGACTGAGCAGGAATGGGAGAAGTCACTTCTTTATGGTATCAAGGCAGCAACGTTGGTAACTATAAAATTTGGTTGACTTGCTTGGAAGAAAGGACTTCTTAGATGTGAGAAGGAAGTGTGCTCCTTGCATAACTCTGGAAATGGAGCCTTTGCCTGAGTTGTCTGAGTTTGCCTGGGTTACTTTGTGCCCAACAGCAGTACACATGATCTCAGAGCCAGCATGTGGATTTTTTCTGGAGCTTTGAAGAACCATTGTCCAGAATGACTGTCCTTCGTGATGCTGGAAGACCGCTGTGCACAAGAGAGTTGAACATTGAATGGTCTCATAAAAGGCTGCCTTTTTAGGCTGCAGTTTTCCCTTGGGAGGCTGGTTAAACACCAGTCTTATCATCTGGTTGTTTTTCCCACCAGAGGCATTTATTTATGTCCCAAGAGAAGGAATACAGAGGAAAAAGTAAAGAGAAGGAATGTGTGGGTAATGGACACACAATTGCTAATTTAGCCATCGGAGGAGGTTGCAGTCTTCCTCCTCCCAGTTTGTCAGCTTCTGTCTGAGAAATAATTGTCTTAACTGTGGTAAATGACTTGGCAGAAGGAGTGTTTCTTACAGCAGTATTGGGTAAAGAATATACCTTAGCCAGGCTGAAAACTCAAGTATTGGTACTTAAGGTGTTGACACAGATGGACTCTGTGAGACCTTCTGCTGCACACTTTGTTAGCTGATGGTAAACAGAACAAACTCCCCGTCATTCAACGCTAATAAGAACCCCTTTCTAGAAGTCCACCAGTGACAAAAGGAATAATTATAACAAATTAACTTCAGTGCTTTGCTAGGAACGCCTTGCCATTTTGTAGTCAGATTTCCACAAAATCTTGTTCATCTGCCTTTCCTGGCATATTCTCCTTTTAATATCCTTCTCCTGTTCTAGCCATGTTTGTTGTAGCAATGAAAACTTCATACAACTCACTGATGGTGCAAAAAACATCCAGCTGTTGGTCCTTTCAGTTGTTTAGCTAAGATGCCAGTGTCCAAAAACTGGCATTCGTATGGTGGGAAGAAAGGATCAATGCAGATGTGAAATTTGCTTTCAAAAGTAAGAGCTGTAATAATGGTTGTTAAAAATAAGTAAATCAAAAGCGGGGTACCAGTGAAGATTGAAGAGCAAAATAGAAGACAGCAAACCAAAGCATCAGAATGAAGTGGGTTAATACAAAACAAGTGAAAGTTTTGGGTAACTAAAGCTGTCTCGAACAGCTCCAAGATTCTCTATAAGCTTTACAGAGGCACTGGGAAAGGCAGCAGCTTTCCATGGCTATTCACCTCAGCTGGACCTGCTGTAGCTTTTATTGTTAAGTGCTAAGCAACTAATAAAGGGAAATTCAAAAGGCTTTCGTTGAGAGGATGATGTTGAAACAGGATGTCCTGAGTTTGGTTTGGGTTAATTATCACCAGCAGCTGCTGGCCACATCAGTTGGAAGAGTCTGCAGCTGGGAGGGGCCACTACTGGGATAAACAACCAAACCAGCCAATGGGACGTAGATACCATAGTGAGTCATGCCCCTATATAAGGGGAGGGCTGGCCTAGGGGTGGGTATGTCCATTTTCAACTTGCTTCAGTGTGGCTGGAATGGGGGAAGTTGGTGTCTTGGACAGAGGTAGAGCCTTCCCAGCTTCTGTTACTTGCTTTGTATATAATTTCATTAGTACTGTCACTAGTATGCTTGTTGTTCTCTCTCTTTGTGTTGTTCTATTCAGCTGTACTTATCTCAACCCCTGGGTTCTCATCCTTTTTTCCTTCCTCCTGAATTTCCTTCCCATCCCCCAGGAGGGGGTGTGAAGGGAGCGGGGAGGCAGTGGTCAAGTGGGTGCACGATGTTTAGCTGTCAGCAGAGGTTAAACCACAACACAGGAGCACTGTTTCCTATTAAAGTAGGTTGCCTGAGTTATTGATAGATCAGTAATAGCCAGTGTGTCCACTTAAATGGCTGTATTTCTCAGTTTAAGATTAAAATGATGTATTCAAGGGCAGTTCAAGAGAAAGTTCTATCTCAAGATGCTAAATAGGCTACTCCTAAACTTCTACTTTATAAAAGCAGAAACATATGTAACTTTCATGATGGCACTCAGCAGTAAACCTTTAAATGGTATTTTTGACTCTCAGTATTTAAGGAATACGGTGAATTGCTAAACTCTAAAGAATAGCTTCTTTCATTCCTTGACTACAATTTTTATTTTTTATTTTTTTTTTTCTGTGTTTGTGACCTGCTTCACACTTACCATTTTCCAGCAATTGTAGGTATTTATGATTTCTGCATTTATGGTAACTGGCAAATACTATTCTATTAGTACTCTTGTCACCTCCGTTTCCCTTATGAACTGTTCAGTAACAATCATAAGACGGGAAAGTATATTAAAATGATAATGAAAGAGAGAAATTGGAGGTCCTCTTGGAAAAGAGAAGCATAAATGTATCTCTTCTTATGCAAGAGATGGCTCCCTTGTGTGTTCAGAGTGTCAATAACCCAACCACTTGGGAAAATAATTCTGATACTGAATTATAATAAAAGTAAAATGGGATCAAAGCAGACAGAAGTGAGCTCAGTTTTATCATGTACAAAATGCAAGCATTTCATGTTGCAGCATTATGCAGTACATTAATTGGAAAGGTAATTAATGTTGAATTACAATAGAAGTGCTGTGAAAGTACAGAGCGCATATGACATCCACAGGAACATCAAATAGGTTTTTTCCAAGGGTAGGCTAGCTATTAGAAAGGATGCCAAATGGATTTATAATGAAGGGGGACGTGAAATACAGTCATTGCAGTCTTGTTATAACAACAAATGCTTGGATTTGTATTCTAATGTGTGGTGGTATTTATTTGTTTTTTTTTTTTTTTTTTTTTTTTGTGGTGTGTTGTTTTTTGTTTTGTTTGGTTTTTTTTTTTGGTTAAGAGACCTAACACTTTGATCTAAATTTGGCTGAATGATCATCTTTGGTGGACATCAGCACTTTGTGTTTTACTCTTAACACACTGCAGAGTTTGGTGATGTATACTGGAAGAGTTGAAATGAGACTGGTCAATGATTTTTACAGATATTAATATTGTCAGGGTTGATGCAAAGGAGAGAAATACATGAATAACCGCATTATGAATGAGAGCATACTGTATCAGTGTGGTATCTGAGTGCATTGCTAGAGCACTCTGGTAAAATGTTATTTATGTCCAGATATTTATGGTCACGGATACAATTGTCCTGCATTGCTACCACACTTTGTAATACTTGCAGATTAGATAGAATGGAGTATTAGCTGATAAAATACTCAGTTTGCATCTGAATGCAAATCTTTTTGTATGATCACTTGTCTTCTACAAAAACTAGAGGCTTGAATAAGAGAGAATTAGTCTTTGACTTTGCTCAAAATGTAAGGCAGTCAGGAAGTGAAGAGAGGCTGAGAAACGGATGTTTTGGAACGCTTGTATACTTGTCAATAATACAAGTTTATTGGGGGTCTCCAGTGGGTTCCCATGCTGTTTTGCATTTTACAAGCCAGTGGAACAGTTTTCATAACTAGAACACTCATTAGTGTTTCCCCAGAAGGTACGTCAGTCATAGTTTCATTATTGTGTATCTCTGATATATCCATAGGCAATACATTTATATTCAGAGGATAAAATGAAATAAAATCTAATCTTAGAGGCATTAGACATATGTCCCAAAAAATGTTTAAAATCCCCCCAAACAAATAAACAAAACCAGGGTGCGTGCTTGCTTCCTTAATTTCTTTCCTGTAAGCACAGAGTGGTTGGAATAAATTCTGCAAACAACCGGGCCCATTTCTTCTTTCATTCTTTCTGTGAGATTTATGCTGAATACTGTTTTTATTTTTTCTTCCAGTCTCCCAGCACAATCCAGCCTGTTTTTTTTTCCTGTTGGCATGAAATATTTTTGTTTTCCTGACTGTTATTTATTTGCAAAACTGTTTCTTTTTCTTTTTGTTTATTTATTTTTTTTCTGGCAAGCCAATGTGTTTGTCTTCACTTGCAACATGTAAGCTTCTGAACACCCACCTTTCTTGCTGGTGTGGTACCAGAGGCACAGTCAGACACTTGTGCATCAACAGAGAAAAGTTACTTTCATGTCCTGGTGCTGAGGGAATATAAATAGAAACTTCATGCACTGAGGCTGTGAGACCTTATGGCAGCAGGTGAGGGAGGCCGTGAGAGCTGGTCTGCCCATGCCCAGTGTTGCTGGGGCATGGCCTGGTGAGGCTGCCTCCTCCAAGGTGCCGTGAAATTGTATCCCTGTTAAACAGGATGGCCTTGCCTCAAGAGAACGGGATGTTAACTAGAGTGGGACAGGGAGCAGTGGTGGAGGCTGGACTTCCCTGCACATCAGTTCTTCTGAAATCAGGTGGGAATGCCTGGTGGAGTCATGTCAGATGTGAGCCCAGTGCCCTTGCCATGCTGAGGGGAGGCTGTGGAGGGAAAAGCTCACCTCAGAGGTAGTGGGAAAGTGGCTGCCACAGCCCACTGGCCTGGGGCTCTGTCACATGAGACTCCATTTTACGGGCTGTCTGGTACTCCATGGCCTGCTTTCAAAGGTGAGAGGAGCTGTTCTCCCATCTCTGAAAAATAAGGTTCAGATCTCAGACTGGGCTGTGGCAAATACATGGGGGAGTCAGTTCTCTTCTAGATGACTGACAGACCTCTTGTGCCAATCTCCCTGGGGTGAGCACTGGTTAGAGGATGGTGGTAAACATGGTCCTCTGTGCTGTCTAAATCCCAACCTCCTGAGGATTTTCTAGTAGTAAAGCCTGACTGTGGTCTTACCAGAAAGAAAAAAAACATGGTATGGGAGGATGGGGAGCAACAAGAGCACACAAAACAAGCAATCATGGAAAGGAGAGTAGCTCTGGAGGCTGTGTATGTTTGATGATTGTGTTCCCCATATGGAACATAATCATAGAGATTACGATTTGGAGGAAAAAGCCTTGGGAAAACCACCTGCATGGTGATGCCGGTGGAAAGCGTGCATGTGCTGCAGGTTCTCAGAACAACAAACGTGTCCAAGTGCTGGGGTTTGCTCAGGCCTCCTGCTGTCGTACCATGGAGCACAGTATTCACAGTGGAGTAAACAAGGCAATAAACAATCTTCTGTAGTTATCAAACGAGAATGTCTCTGTGGCACTTAATTGCTTTTGCAGGCCATTTTATATCTCTCTGGCCCCTGTGCCCTGACTATTGCTGTTTTAAATAAGCAATCTGAAGCAAAAGAGACAGAGTGTGTATTTTATACACAGGTGATTTCAAAGTTTCCGTTCAGTGGAGGACAGGCTCTCTAGGGCTCTCTTGCATTGTATTTTTCACTGCCAGTGTTTTGAATGGTTTACAGCATAGGGCCATACAAGTGCTTTTGTCAGCAAATGAATTGTGTGCTGAAAGCCCAAGGGTGCCAAAAGAGATGAAAAATGAATTACTACGGAAAGACAACTATGTAATGCAGTAGAATAAGTATCATTATTAACTGCTGTAAATACAAAGCTATTTGCTGGCATGACAAGCCCTCCAGAATAACAATAGCAGAAGTAGCCTGAATTCACTTCAGAAGGAAAACTGCTGAAAGTCTAGAATTAAGTCAAAATCACTGATGGTAAAAGGAAGAGACAATGTTAGCTTGGGTACAAAGATGCAGCAGTCTTTTAGTGGCACAGAAGCAGAGGTGGGTGCTGAGACAACAATGAAAGTGTATCAAAGGACTCAATATGGCAAACTGGAATCATCAAGTAAGGAGCAGATCAGTTGGAAAAAAAGAAGAAAATCAAACCAAACATAAAATCTCATTGCAAAAGAATGAACTAAAGTACAGAACAAACTGAAACGAAAGAACCCAAAAGTTAGGCTGAGATCTCTGCAGGTAAATTGAGCTACTCCTCCCTGCTGGCCCACAGACTCATTTTCGTGAAGCCTTCAGGACTGAATCCTGCTCACTGTATCCATAATCCACCTGTGGCAGCACCATGGGGTGCAGGTCCCACTGCACCCCATGGCTGCCCTGCTATCCTCAGAGGCAGCACCAGATGTGGTGTCCAGGTGTTTAGAGGCTACAGCAATTTTATTCTGACTTGAGAGAGGAAAGAAACTTGAAAAGAAATGCATTGAATGTTTTTGTTAGTGGTGTAGTTTTGGTTTGCTGCTTTTTTGTGTGTGCACTTTGCCCATAGACATAATGGCCAGGCAGGAGTCTTCTCTAGCCTGGGAGTTTCGTAGCCATGATTACTGCAGTTCCAAGGACTTACATGGAAAGGGCCACAGGCCAAGTTTATTGGCTAACACAGTCATTGGATTACTTGCACGCTGTGCCTGCAAAAGATGGTGTAGATATTGACAAAAACGGATCTAAGAAAGGATTTGCATACATAAAATGAGATGCATTTATTTAAAATAGCACCAGAAATATCTGCCAGAGTGACTGTTTTGAAGAAAAAAAAAAAAAGTGCCTACTGGTTGCTGGAGGCTAAAGGGAGAGGTGGACACCAAAGCCCAAGAATTGCCTCAGACTCTGTGCTTCAGCTCTCGATCTCTGCCTGCCACCAGAGAGGGGGAGGGTGGGTTTTTAGATGTGCTACACTTTGCAGTCTTTTCTAGCAGTTAGCTGCAGTGATGCCTGTCCTCCCTCTGCTGCTCTCATTGAGTGTGCCAGGCACTTCTCATTCACTACACAAGGAACACCAACTTGCCAAGCTGAGCTGCTTGGTTTGTAAATCCGCTACTCTCGAGTTGCTCTCCTCAAGGGGGCTGTCAGAGCACATGCATGTTTAGATTTTGGGTAGAACAAGTGGTTCTCCATAGTGAGTAGCTCTTGTGCATTTGTTCTGAGGTGCTGTAGTAGGTGAGTTTCCTTCTCCAGGAAAGCTGCCCTGACTGCCCCATTGTGGGATGAGGAGAGTGTATTTGCTTGCACTGACAAGCTTGTGTGTTATTCTGTGGGCTGTGGAGAGTGTATATCAGCTCTGTTTTCATTGCAGCTTTTTGATGCTGTCTGTCTCTCCATATTGCTTCTGTTTTCATTAAAAGCCCAGATGGACTAAATTTCTCAATGACCATGGAAGAACAAGCATTTTGGGCTCTTCACACAATCTTGCAAGGGGTATGCCATGTTGCAGGCTGGTATCCTGATGGTGCTGTCATCTCTGTCTGGAGGCAGGCAGGAGGTACCCAGCCAAGCAGCACAGGGCCTGACTTTCTGAAGGTATGGAAATTGTGCACTCTAGTGACACAGCCTTTACCAGTGCCTGTGAGGTGGACCTAATGACTCTCGAGTCTGGTAATATTTTTTTATCTGTGTAGCCAGGGCTACCTTTAGGCAAGCAGTGGGTTGAAGATGGGTGCTGCCAGGTCCTCCTTCTATGATTAAAGAAGCCAGGGCATCCTTGTTGTCTATGGTATAAAGGTGGCAGAGAAACCAGAGGGTTTTGTGCTCTTCTGCCATGTTCCTGGCGATGGTGGGCTTCCTCACTCTGCCCAGGTGGCAGCGACATGGCAGTAAGTATATGTGGCACGGAGGCAGTCTCTCGCCATGACTGTCCTGGGAGGAGAGGCCGTTTCCCCCAGTGCCGCTGAACGTGGTGGGACTCAGACCTGTGTGCTGGCCGAGAGCCCAAGCACAGCCCCTCTGAACGTGCTCAGCAGTGTGAGCTGGAGGAATGCCGAATCCCTCCGCATGGGTGCAACAGGCTTGAATAATCCAACTTGGCAACCTCGAGCCAAATTGTGGTGGGTGCCCAGTGGGTGCATGAAACGTCACTGTATTGTGAGGTGAATGTGGCTGGTGAATGTGCGGTGCCATGGGACTGCTCACAGGGTTACACCTGGGCACGTGCTGTGCTGGTGCACTGGATGAGTAAAGCAGTGAGTGAGTGTGTGTCCTGGTTTGAGTTAGAACAGAACAATTCTGTTCAGTGATTTTTACTTTTCAGCTCAGTTCCTTTAACTAACTGCACTTTCTGAAATGAGCAGCCAGTTTTTGCAGGCAGTGCCTGCTTCTAGCAGTGATAATTCTCAATGTTTAGAGTTAGTACCAGGGCCTGGTGTGCAGACCAAGGCCGCTGGTAGATCCTGTGTACCACATTGGGAGTGAAGAAAGTAAAAAAGCCACACCTGCAGGGAGGAGTGGACAGATCAGTGCCCTCAAACTGATCAACAGGGTATTCCATCCCATATACCCCATATTCGTCTCAGGGGCTCTTGCTCTGAGTCCTTGCTTGGATTCTTCCTCGTTCCTTCAACGGCTGGAATCCAAGGAGGTCTCTGCTCGTTCTGCCTTCGATCCTGATTGGAGTGTTCCTGAAACCAGCACCAGAATCCAGCTCGTGAGTATATGTTTGTGTATATTCCATCTTCTTCTTACTATTATTATTTTCTATTTTCATGAAAGCTGTTCTAGTTTCCTTTTCTAGTCAGTAAGTCTCTCTTCATTATTCCTTTTCTCTTCCCCATTGGGGAGGGAAGGGTGAGGGTATCTGTTAGGTTTTGGGGCTGCCCTGACCCTAAACTGCGACAGTATGTTTTGGGGATGGTCTGGAAAATGGTGGCTGTTATTTACATATTTAAATATTGATACATGCACTCAGTAATCTTTTTAATGGTAAAATTGAGTGTAATTTGATTGTGTTCTGATTATATATAAATCACCCCTTTTAGAAATGATTGTTTAGAATTAAATATATTGCTGGGGTTCACAGACTTTTGCTAACTTATAGGAACATAAGAGTTAGTTGGCACTTAATTGTGTGTGTAACTAACCTAAAGCAATTCAAGATTTTGTAAGGATAATGGGTAAATTGTCATGTAGGTGGTTTCTCTAAATGGCTTCATAGCATTTAGAAGGACAAAAGAAATTGCACATAAATAAGTTATTAGAAATAAATGGGTACACAATTATAGCATCAGAAACGGACAATTCAGCTTGCAACGGAATTCTTCAGAACACTTCAACTACAGGATTTGCATAAAATAGTGCCTGAAATTTACAATTGGCTTTGTTTCCTGTTTAGAAAGCTTTGTGTAATTACTGCAACAGATCCCTTTTGAAGAAATCCGTTATAATTTGAATTATGTTAATTCTGATGCTGTGAATGATTTGCCATATATTCAGTGAAATGAATTTGGTTTTTTGGCCCCTTAAATATGAGTGAACCGTCTTATGGGGATGTGCTTGACATCTTTGTACCCATCTTTTTCTGGTTTATCCTATGAAGTTTTTGCATTAGTGTCATGCAATTAATTCTCTAATCGAGAGCTAATTTGGAAAAGGAAAGAAAGTTTAGATCTATATTTATCTTTGAAAAGTGTAGCTGGATGGTGGGAATTGTTACAGAAAAAGCCCCACCCGTATTTTTTACTCCTTTGGACCATAAATATTATCTGAAATGAAATATAAGACTTCTCTTGTGGCAGTGCCACATTCTGCTCTCAGATAAATGCAGCTGTTAGGAACAGCTGGTGTAGTGGCATTGGCATCAGTCTACTGGGCATGAGTTTGACCTTTTAAGTGCTCTCCCATGTGTGCTGGAAAATGCTCCGAGCCCCCTTTCTATTGAGGAGGGGAACAGGAGGGAACTCATCTTGTGCTCTTGTTTTGCGCTGTGGGAATGCGGTCGGGTTGCCGAGGGGCTGGCACTGGTTTAGTCAGTAAGTATTAGTCTTGTTCTATCTGATTACCAGATTCAGTCAAAAGAAATATACGAAAAGACCTATCCAAATGCCCTTCAGCGAAACATGGCATGATCCTGTCCTGTAAATGGCAGATTACTTTTTGTATTGTGACAACCCATTTCTCTGTGCAGAGTGAAAACAAAGCCCAATATATTTTCGCACCATTACAGGAGAGACGCCGAATTACAGGGAAGATCCTAAGGGACAGTAAAGTCTCTTTAGCTGTACATGATTTTGTCACTTCTTTCAAGGCAATAGTCCTGGGAATGAAACCAACAGCATCTTAGGTGTGCTGGTGGTTACAGGATGTGAGGAGCACACTAGACTTCTCATTTGTTCTCTATGCTGCTTTCCCTAAAATATCAGCTCAGATTCCTTCATTTAGATCCCCAGGGGATTTTGATGTCTTAATGCCCTTAGGCTAGACATTGATTCCACCCCTTCCTTGCTACCCTCAACCCCAGAAAACAAGCAGCAGAGACTGGCCCTCTCTGTTTAACTGAAGCGATGATGCCACTGTCCCCTTCTTGTCTTTATCGGAACCCTATGGTGTGATCATACTCCTAAATTTTATTCCTTCTGCAGCCAGAGGGATCATATCCGTGTGTCTCAAGACAGAATGAAAGTGCCAATTTGTAGACTCCAGTGATATAAGGACACTTCAGCCACTCTCCTGTTAAGCTAAGTGCAACAGCTTCAAAACAGTCAAAATTAATCAGGCAAGACGGAGGGAGCATGGCGTTAACTGGGCCGATGTATGTGCTGTTGGGAGCTGGGAGATGAAGGGCTGAAACTTGAGGAGAAGGGAAGAAAATTACTGATCTCTTATATTCTGCAGTAGTACATTAATCACTGAACTTTGCATTTCTCGAACAGGAATGGTGGCTGCTGCTGTACCTGTGGTGTGGAGAGCAATCCTTTGGATGTGCATCAGGCAGATGTGTGAGGTCAGAAGTCCTCAGGGAGGCTGGGGATTGTCCACTGCTGATTCTGGTAGGTTTAGACTTCGGAGAATGAAAATATATGGACATACAGGCATGAAAAACAATGATACCCAGGTCAAATGGAAACTTCTGCTCACAGAGTAACATTCACCTGGGCAAACTTTTCTGCTTGTCTCTCCTACGCTTGCTGGATATGAGAGCAGTACTCTGTCTTCACCACTTCCACGTCTCTCGGGACAAGCAACAGGACTGCTGAGAAATAAATGATAAAGAAGGGAGGCTAGAGCAGTTTGAAAAGAGAAGTTGCTGACAGATGAATGGTGGGAAAACGTAGCTGAGGGTTGCTAAAAAATTCTCTACAACCGACTGTTCTGCTTGTCCAGCTGTCTTTTTGTCCAATTGCCGTCCTGTAGTTTTCAGCCTCTAGTGTGACTTGCTTATGCTGTATCCTAACTTTTGTCTGAGGATACCCATTCTGCCACGTGTAAGACAGCACAGTGAGGCTTTGCTGCTGCCTTGTCCCACCTGCTCCGTGTTAGTGTGGACACATCTAAAGCAGCACAGAAAATACAGGAAAAGTGGTTTATTTGCTTCTGATGGCACTTTGCTACTGGTGCTGAGAAGAATGAGTGGTTAATCTCTAGTTTGCAGTGTCGTTTCTAGCCTGTGCTGTCTCTGCTGCTCTTCTGGAGAGGAGAGATTAAAGAGCACCAAGATGTGCCAGCATTAAACGTCAATCTTGGCATACAATAGTGCTGAAATGTCAGTGTCACCGCTGTTGGCTTCTAGTGTGTCTTTGTTTCGGCTATTTTTCCAGGGAATGTGTTCAACAGTTCAAGCTTCGCTCACCTCTGACCCTCTAGGGAAGGCCTGCTGAAGAGGTCAGCCTAATGCTGCAACCTGCATGTGTCAAAGATTTGTCATCACCTTAAGCCACCTAGTTCAGAAGGAATAATTAAAGGGAACAGCAAGATGGCGAGGAGGAAAAGGAAAGAGCAGGTAAGAAAACAAAATGGGTGGTGTCAGTGAGTGGCTGTGAGTTAAAAATGTAGCAAAAAAACCCCGTCAGGAGTATTAGCATTTTATAACCAATTTATTCACACTGCAGAAGACTTCCTTTCACCTCAAGCCACGTGTCGTTCCAAGACTGTGCGTGTGTATTCAAGGCATATCTGTGTACTAATGTAGTTACCGTTATTATTTTTACACAAAAGTACATTAAGAAACAATTTGTGCAGGTTTATTACTCTTGTAAACGTCTCATTATGAGTCCTACTAATCCCCAAACAAAAGCTGAAACTGCTGTTTATTGACCAGCTAAATAACAGTCTATCTCCAGCATTGAATTTGCTGATCATTTTGGCTTTACTGCTAATGAAAGTTGACAGCATTTTAGTTGTAGGGGGATTTGAGGTTGATGTTGAAAGATTGGTGCTAAGAATTAGCTAATTATATTATTCAGCTTTTCACTACAAATTCTAATTCTGCTTGTGTAGAAGGATATGCTCTGAACCCAGTTTGCCCACAGTGTTCATTTTGAATCAAAAGTAACTGATTTTTTTTACCTTCTCCTGATAAATGCTTCTATTGATTTCTCTGCTACTTAAGCCCCTGTTTTAAGAAAAAGCACTTGTTTAAATCAATCTCTATTCAGGAAAACATGTGAGAACAGGCTTAGTTTAAGGTCCTCTGTAGCCCACATGGGAGTTCTGCCTACATGGTAAGAGGTTTGTATTATGAGACTGGTTGGGTTAAGTCTCACTTACCCTTTGTTCACTCTCCTCAGTCTCAAATGGTAATAAAATATTCCCTCCAGATAAATGAGTTGTTCCGAGGTGAGTGAACCCCAAAGTCCTTCGCGATATTGTTGCACAGACTGCTCTCTTTAAAACTGAGGCTGTCTTTTTACCTTCTTACCTTTTCTCTGGGCTTATTTGTCCCAGAGGGCTACAGCTTTCTAGCTGGTTCAAACTGGAAGTGGTCACTCTGCTGCCAGGTTTTGGTGGTGGCCTTCCACAGCAGGATGAAGACCATGGGTTTGTCACCAAGGAATGCCTCCTGTTCCTTGCAACATCCTATTAAAATAGTCTGTATTCTGCATACAAGCATTGCTGAGCTATCGAAACAAAGCTATACCGTTACCTTTCAAAAGCATATTCTGCTTATATTTAATGTTACCTGAATTATAATGTCCTGGATCCCTAATTAGGAAGAGTCTAGATGTTGAATTCCTTAAGACGTGCATATATTTGTATCTGGAATTGGTCTGTCCTGTTTTAGATAATGTGACCAGCTGAAGAAGGTAGATCCAGAGTTGTGACCATGCTCACTCCAAGAAAACAGGTTTGTAGTTAGGATTCAAATTTGGGTCCTGCTTCATCAAGAGCCACTCTGCCAGTGCAGGGTATTGCTAGGCTGATAATTTCTGTTACATGATAAACATGGAGAGGTTTAGTAGAATAATATGTAGTTTTATATAAGCATCTTTCATTTGGAGCACCACAGAATATTAATGAGAGTGAATGGAGGGGAAAGCCCTCCAGTTTCACAGACTGAGATGCATCTGCAACAGCAGAGTGCTTGGCATGGCAGCTATCAGATCTCTTCTCACACCTGTAGGTGAAACTACAACATAACTGAAAATGAGTAGAGTTCATTCTGTCATCCTTCTTCAACTGGATTATTTTAAAACATTTTCCTCCACTCTGCTATGCAAAAGGCCAAGATCCACATTCTGTGAGGTTTTTCATATGTACATACGTGCCACAGTGGGAAGCAAACATTTAGGTGCTACGTTCTGTCATCCCTCTGTTACGTACTCATAAGCTTGATTTACAATGATTTTTTTCTCTTTTTTTTCCTTTTTTTTTTTTCTAAATACCCTGCATAGCAAAGACAAAGTACAGTATTTTCCAGGCTGAAATTTAGGACCAAACTATCACTTGACTGCAGATCTAATAAAGAAATTGTTTTTTTGTTTTTTTTGTGTTGCTTGAGATCTAATACTGTATGACACTTAATGTTCAGGGTGACAAAATCTTCTATTTATTTTATTTTGCTGTCCTTCAGAAATACAGGAATTGCCCCTACATGGTTACACCTGGGATCAGCTTACTCTGAATTTTGGGGAATTTACTAGACTTGTGGGTGAGCATTCATCCTGAGAAAGTTTGTCTAATCCCTAACAGTTTACACAGCTGGAGATCAGATATATGGTAGTGAACCAATTCAAATATAAACTATGGAAACAAATGCAACTATATAATTTTAATTGTCCTTCCTTAAGTACCAGTGGTTCTTTGCTTCAGCTTGCTTAGGGAATTGCTTTGTACGTTTGTAAAAGTATTTGCTGTTCCTGCGGCTTAAAGGGTCAACTACTGCTTGGGGCTCAGATATAGTTTTGACATAGCCTTCACATGTACTGCCAAAGGTCAAGGATTACAAAAACCTTGTTCTGTCACATGCATGGAATGATGCATGTTTTTTGTTTTTTTTTGGTGTTTTCTTTAATCAGACAAGATAAAGATGCCAGAACAGTTCATTTGCTCAAGTGGTGTAAAAGCCTTGGTGACCTTTTGAAATTAAGTGTAAATGAAATCTAGTATTTATTGAACTGCATGAAAAACTTTTAAATACCTCCAGAGTGCTTTGTGAAATACTCCTACCTTCTGGCATCATATGACATATTGAGTACTGAAGTGTTTTGGTTATGCATTTAAAAATATCTGTGACAGAATGGGGAATGCATGAATATGTATTTTTATGGATTCTATAGAATATAATGACTTCTCACAGTGCTAATGCCAGGCTGCAGACTTAATTTTGATTGCAAGGTCAGTCCTTGCCTTCCTCGCCTCTGTTTACCTCCAAGGTGGAGTGTAATTTGAAGACAGGGCTGCCAGCAGAAGACTTGTATTCAGAGTTGCTTCCCTATAGGTACTATGCTGAACAAGATGGTGTCTTCTACATGAATGTATTATATGATCGAGCCCTCAGAGATGTTTAACTCTCAAAAAAGTGACGCCTCTGTTTGTTGTACAGTGAAAAGGTGTAGAAGGTTGACTTTGGGATATTTTTCTTTAATGCTCAGAGTGTATTCAACTCCTTCATCCAGATTATTGATTAAAATATTGAGCAGAACTGGCCCTAAATTTGAACCCTGAGGAACACTGATGGTGACCGGTCACCAGGCAGGTGTAGCCCCATTCACTACAACCCTTTGAGCCCTGCCTTTCATCCACTTCTTCACCCAGTGCACTGTGAACCCACTCATCCCACAGCTGGATGA
>VWZK01020478.1:253-11793 GCA_013396935.1 Baryphthengus martii | reverse complement strand
CCTGGTCCTGTCCCTCTCAGGACTTCCAGCGCTGGAAAAGGCAAAGCACCAAATCAAGGGATCAACCAACCTCCATTGCCTGAGCAATACCCTTCCCAGAGCTCTCACAGTCTCTACACTGACTGAGATTTCTGTCAGAGACCTCACACAAGGTAGAAATCTCTCGGCGTCTCCAATGACAGCGCTGTTCTGTGGTCTTATCCTGTCCCTCTCAGGACTTCTACGGCTGGGAAAGGCACAAAATCGCACCAATGGATCAGCCAACCTCCATCACCTGAGAAACTTCTGTAGAAAATAAATTCGAGTCCCTGTTTCTTTCAGGGGGTTGATTCCCTTTCATGTGGTTGTGATAATCAGGTCTCTGTAAATTGTGCTCTGTTTGCTAGACTGTGGTTCTTGATTGTGTATTGGTTTAATCTGTGATACTGATTATATCTGAGTTATAGGGTATGATTTTTGGTATAGTTTGGGTTTTTAGTGTGATCAATTGTTGTCAAGAACAGCTTTGTGACTGCTTGTGCAGAAGTCATGTGTGGAGTATAACGGGCGGTTAACGGAGTGGATTTATTTGGGAAAAAGAGTCAGTTAGGATCAGTATTAACTCATTGGAAAGAGATCTGGGGTCCTCCAGATGGAAGCGCAGATTAGAAAATTTTCATTAACTATTTCAACTCCTGTTTTTGCTGAGAAGGGAAGAAAAGGTACTTGTACGTTGAAAAGGGACAGGACATGAGGGGAGGAAGGGATGGAAGGGGAGGACAAGATGCAAAGTGTGGTGAGCGGCACCAGCTCAGCCCAGGCCTCTCCCACCGGAAGACGCAGGGGCAGCGACTCTCCCCACTGAGGGACACTGTGGGAACAAACGGGCCATTAGCTGTTCGAGTCTCTCAATCACCAAACTCCGCACATGGAAAGAGGTGTCTGGGAGTTAAAAAAGGGGGATTCTACCAATTTCAGTGAAATGCTGGAGGCAGCTTGGGCAGTCTATAACCGTAGAGAGAAGGCAAAGGCAGGAAAATGCAAGTCAGGAGAGAAAATGAGAGGGAATCAAGCCTCGCAGGGGAGGGCTATGCTGAGTGGGGGGAGGGGGGAAGGACACTTCACTGTCAAACCTCAAGATAGAACAAGATCTCTCCTTTCAAAGGGTCCTGCCTGTTTGCAGGGAACACTGGAAGAGGCGAGGATGGCCTCAGGGAGAGTTAGAGTCCACCCTGCGGGCTGTGAAGTTGATGGCTGGGGGTGAAGACAAAGATTGAAAAGCACCAGGGGTTGTGTGAGGGGGTGTGTGTGTCTGATTCTCAGCTTGTTGGTTGCTTTGATGCTGGGAAAGCATAGAAGCATAGAATGGTAGGGGTTGGAAGGGACCTCTGGAGATCATCGAGTCCAACTCCCCTGGCAGAGCAGGATCACCCAGGGCAGGCCACACAGGGACAGATCCAGATGGGTAAATGAGAATGTAATCTTTTTTAATTGATACACGGGCTGCATATTCAGTACTTAACACATGTGAGGGAGTACTCAACAAAAACAAACAAACAAAAAGTCCAAGACCAGTGTTGTTGGTGTTACTGGGAAAACTCAGACAAAATCCTTTTTAGAGACCCTGAAATCAAGAGGAAGTAAACAATGGATGCTGCATCAATATCTGTATGTCCCAGAAGGTCCGGTGAATTTTCTGAGAAGGGACATGCTTGGAAGACCGAATGCACAAATTTCCTTCCAAAAGGGAAAAGCATCAGTTTTGAAATCTTTATTTTGAAATAAACTGGGCCGAGTACAGAGTTTTTATGCCACAGGAAGAGACACAGACCAATGTGTGTCCATGACTGGAAAAAGAAGTAAACCCTGAAGTGTGGACAACCCAAATCCCAGGAGAATCCAGAAAAGCACACCCGGTAACAGTTAAATTGAAGCCCAGAGCCAGGCTGGTAAGATTGAAACGACACCCGATTCCTCGGCCAGATAAAGAAGGGTTAAGGGAGTTAGTAGTTTTCTTAAATACAGTCTCCTGGTAGAAGGGGAATTCCTTTTTAATACTCCTATATTAGCTGTTCAGAAGCCCAATGGGAGTCATAGAATGGTACGGGGTTTAAAACCCAACTAGCTTGGACAGTGTTACCTCAAGGATTTAAGAACAGCCCCACAATTTTTGGGAATCAATTGGTTTGAGAACTCCAATCCTGGAGTTCTCCGTTGTAGGACAGAACCCTGCTACAATGTGTGGACGATCTCCTCATCGCTATGGTAACAAAATAGGATTGTAGACAATGGACTGCAAGCCTACCAAAGTTTTTGGGTTTAAATTGTTATCTAGTCTCTCAACCAAAAGCACAACTGATCCAGACACAAGTGACGTATCAGATTTGAAACTTTGGGAGGACAGAGGGAGCTCAGAATGGATGGAAAAGAAGCCATCTGCCAGATACCAAGACCCCAGATGGTAAAAGAGCTCAGAACCTTCCCTGGCACAACAGGCTAGTGTAGCCCGTGGATTTATAACTACGGACTTTTGGTACAACCACGATGTGAATCATTAAAGGAAAATCTACCAAAATGAATATGGACAGGTGACATAAAAAGGGCGTTTGAAGAACTAAAAGTGGAACTGATGAGGGCCCTGGCCCTAGGCCTTCCAGATGTTTCTAAACCACTCTGGCTGTTTTCTTATGAGAGACAAGGCAGTGCACTGGAGTGCTTGCCCAGCAAATAGGACCTTAGAAGAGAGCAGTTGCCTATTTCTCAAAAAAGTTGGATGAAAGAAGCAAGGGTCGGCCAGGGTGTCTGTGAGCAGCTGCAGCAGTTGTCCTTAACATCCAAGAAGCCCACAAATTCACCGTGAGTCAGAAAATGACCGTTTCAGTATCTCACACAGTTTCCGCGGTTCTGGAATAGAAAGGAAATCCTTGGCTTTCCCCTTCCAGATTCCCGAAGTACCAAGCCATACTAGTAGAACAGGACGACGTTAACATAGCAACTACTCACACTGTGAACCCAGCACCTTTTCTCAGTGAAGCCACTTGTGAGCCAGTGCTGCGTGACTGCCTGGAGGTTATTTCCTCCAGCTGACCACACCTGAAAGGAGAGACTCTTGAGGCTGCCGAAGACTCTTGGTTCACCAATGGAAGAAGTTTTGAGGAAGAAGGAAACCGTCAGGCGGGATATGCTGTAACTACTGCCCACAGGTAATCAAAGCAAGACCACTACCTGTAGGGACCTCTGGACAGAAGGCTGAAACCACAGCCTTGACAAGGGCCTTCGAATTGGCAAAAGGGGAGAAGATCAATATATAGATAGACTCAAAGTAGGCCTTTGGTGTGGCCCACGCCCACGGAGCTATCTGGAAGGAACGGGGACCTCTGATGACCCAAGGCAAACATACTGAGCACGCTGACATGATTCTAAGGCTCTTAGCACTGGAAAGGACACCTAAAGGGCAACACTGCTCAGGAGGCAGGGAATAAATTGGCAGACTACGAGGCAAAGAGAGAGGCGGAACAAGGTGAGGTCTTGATTCCTGAGAAGGCTTTGCCACTACCGGACTCGGTCAAACACGATGAAAAGGATCTTAGATTAATTAAAGATTTGGAAGCAGAAGGTGAATCAACAGGTTGGGCAAAATGGAAGGATAACAGAATGGTAGTTCCCTCCTGAGTATTATGGAAATCGTTAAAAACAGAGCACGACAAGACTCATTGGGGAACTGGAGCTTTGTACAATTATCTTACGAAGCAAATAGTAGCCAGCAATTTGTTTCAAACTGCGAAACCCATGGTTGATAGATGTGAAATATGCTTAAGGAATAATCCGAAGGTAGAAAACCAAGTAAAATTTGGGAATATCAATAAAGGGAAGGTTCCAGCTCAAAACTGGCAAATACATTTTTCAGAACTCCCCTAGACAAGGTGGGTACTGGTATCTATTAGTATCAACTGGTACATTTTCCGGGTGGCCAGAAACCTTCCCTTGTAGAAGTAATAAGGCCCAAGAAGTAACGAATATTTTATTGAAAGAAACTGTTCCTAGATTTGGAAAGCCAGCGGTGATCTCCTCTCACAGGGAGCCACGCTTTGTGTCACAAACAGTTCAGCAAGTTAGTAAATGCTTAGAAATGAACTGGAAAGTGCATACAGCTTATCGCCTGCAAGCAAGCGGGCAAGTGCAAAAGATGAATCATTTGGTAAAGACACAATTGAGTGAAATTTGCCAGGAAACACATTTAAGGTGGGATCGAGCTCTCCCTATACCATTACTAAGGCTCTGAGTCAAACCAAGAACTAAGGAAAAAATGAGCCCTTTTGAAATTTTGTACAGAAGACCGACAACCGGGATACACCAATGTGCACAAACAGACAGGTCAATAAGACTGCTCGGGAGGTGGTCTCCTGAATGTTGTTAAACCCACAGCCCACCGTAAATCAGGAATCAAATTGCCATCCACTTGTGTAAGTGTGGCAAGAATTTGGCAAAAACATTTGTAGTTCTTTCGTATCTCCTTTCCAGCCACACTTCCCTGTAGAGCCAAACGAGCTTGGTATGATAACCTCGCTTGGAGCTGTAGGGATTGGCTTAAGACTCATAAATTCAGTAGATTTAGAGACTTTCAGGAACAAAGTTGGAACAGCAGGATTCAATGCAGCCCAAGCAATTAGAATTCAGGCTGAATGGATGCCAACCACCTTTAATCCTCAGATACAGACCTGAAAACACAATCAGCAGTCCTTACACCTCTTCAAAAAAAGTATAATTGCCCAGGTACAATCGCTTTAAAATTTGACAAAATTTATGGACTGGACTGTCTGTACCCTACAAACTATGTGGCCATTAGGACAAAAAGAATAAGGTGCAGTCCTACTTAATGGGTAACAACGAGTTCACGTGGAGGAAGCTATTTGGACAATGGGGTTACCCCAAACATGGGATAAAAGCTTATTGGCAATTTGTGCAGCGCTATGACGAGTGGTGTGCAGGGAAAATGGCATTCTATAAAGTATCTGACCCTGAAGGGATGTGCACATTTCTAGTCTTACCGACACTCTTTTCGGATCAACAGAACCCAGAATAGTGGTTACCAGAATTTCAAGGGAAGTATATTGGGAATAACATTGGGAATAATAATAAAATGGACGATTTGGACCTCTGTGGAGTCACCACTGACGGCACCTTGTGTGGACAACAATCCCAATTATACCAACCCCGCTTGTTAGAATACTCTGTCAATAGTTGTAAATGGACAATCCTGTCTCCTAATGTGTTTGAAATGTTTGCAGAGATTAATGCCAGACTTGTGTGGTCCGTGACTACCAACCAATCAGTAGCTGAAGAAGATAAAATGACTATCCCATTCATAGGGTGTCAAAAAAATATAACCCATTTAGCTTGGCATGGACAAACAGACTCATTTTTTCGCATATGCAGTGGAACAAGTAGCAATGTTTTGGCATCATAAGAGCTTAAATCTAAGTCATGCAAGCTTATCCCTAAGGAAATTACATGGGATACTGAACCAATCTCAAGAAGTTTGAGAACACTTGAGGACATTTTAGTTCACCCACTTTTGATACTGCTGGTATCTGTTATTATATTAACAGCTGTTAATTGCCTTCCATGGGATAAGTTGAAGAAACTGACTGCAAGAATTTGGGCTTTGCCTAAGATAATGAGCTACGTCAATGTAGAATCTTGGTCAAGGAGTTTGCAAAGATTAAAGAACAGGAGGGAATGACAGGATTGAGATCCCCTACTTGTATTCTTTTCTCACTTGCACGAAACACGTGACTTCTTGCCTAACAAAGATCAAGCAGGCCGTGGGATGGTTCATTAAGCTTCCTGAGGACCGCTGATAAAGGGGACTCAAGACATCAAGATAGGCATGAAGGAGGATGCCAGTGTTAAGAACTACTTTAAACCGACATTCTTGAAGCATCCCAGGGCCGAAAGACGGAAGAGCTAACTCCATAACAACGTCCGGGCAGAGGAAATCCAAAGGACAACTAGCAGACACTGTGAGGAAGACTACACACAACCACCGGAGGGGGAAAAGACTCTGATTTTACTACGCATGCTCGGACCATGGAAATGAATTCTGGGAACTCATTAGCATAAGACAGCCTTCTCCAGGAAATGTGATGAATCTGTATGTTTTTCTATATATTAGTTGGTGTGGTCTGCTAACACAGTGGAGCACTTGTGGTGGAGAATCCCCAGTGCTGCCCCAGAGCTGCAAATAAAGAATACCTGCTAACAGAGAAATTGTTTGCTTTTGAGGTAGATTTCTTTGTTTTATAGGAGAGAAGTCCAGCGGCCCCAAGCCTCCCTAATCTCTGAGGACGTGCTAGAACATAAAGGGATTTATCTTTTACTAAACTTACCTCCCCTACACTTCACACAACATTTTTAATTTGGTGTAGTCAGCAGGATTGCCATGGATAAGCTGCTGCAGAAACGTACGTGTTCTCCAACCCAAGAAGGGATGGAACGGGCCCAAAAGTTTTGTAATAATG
This sequence comes from Baryphthengus martii, assembly GCA_013396935.1. Classification (NCBI taxonomy): domain Eukaryota; kingdom Metazoa; phylum Chordata; class Aves; order Coraciiformes; family Momotidae; genus Baryphthengus; species Baryphthengus martii. Next base: position 5,293 of record VWZK01020478.1, on the reverse strand, counting down.
AGGATAAGGTAGCAGAGAGAATACAGCAATGTAGGAGTAAAAAGATAATTTTAAAAAGGGAATAGAAAAGGTAAAGGTGTAGTCTGTGCTGTTTTGGGAGCTTGTTTCTCTTGTGTGCAGAAGGAGACAGGGGAGAAACTGGAAAAATGAGTAGGGAAACTGGAAATGCGGGAAGATGCTCTTTTAAGTGAAAATGAGCAATCAGAACAACTCCCGGCTGTGGCTGACAAACGAGAGAATCAGCTGCCGGAAAGATCAGATAAATCACTGGATCAAACCCTGCAAGGATCACACCTTAACTTGGCCCCACACATCCGTAAAGTGACGTGTTGTGAAATTCCCAAGACATGGGAGAGAGAAGTTTGGGTTGATAACTATGATCTGGGAGAAGACACTGACCCACCCCCAAACCAGTACAGGTTTTAATTAAAATTGAAACTGCTGATGAGGGGGACGGGCAAGCCCACACTTCTGTCTGCACCATTCCCCAGTCCCCTGCCAAGCTAGCCAAGCTGCAGGGAAGATATTCCAGGTGCTCAGAGGAGTCAGAAACAGAGCATGTGTGGAGAGTGTCCGTCACGGGCAGGGATCCAGTTTGGCTGAGTGAGGAAGAAGCAGATGGTTAGTGGGAACCTGGAGTGTTTTTAACTACCACCCCAGGTGACCACAACTATTCCCTGACCACACGAGCCGCTTATTGTGCTGGGGGCATAGACCCACAAAGAGAGGAGATCCACTGGTCATTAGGACCTCAGGATTCTCGGATTTGGCAGCTTGTGTGCAGGAGGCAGCTCGTATACAAGCAATGTACCAGAGAGGTGTATTATGGCCAATGCCAGCTCCTATTGACCCGGCCAGATTGACTCCTCTCATTGGTGGCCTTCCTGATAGCCTAACAACATAGGTAGCAAATGCCCAAGATCCATACATACGAATTATGTTAAGAATGCTGCTCCAGCGGCAGCACACCCACCTAGAGAACAAATGCCTATTCCCACTTGGAGTGAATTTGTCCAGGAAATAGTCCACTATGGGTGCCGTATGGGACGGGCTGGAGAAACCTTCAAGAAGCCACCCGAAACTCTCCGGCGAGTATGTAGAATCCATGCTGGCAAACACAGGCCAGAATCTAAACCGCGATTTGATTCAGAACGAAACGGCCTACGGCAGAAAGCGTTAGCTTTGGGAGCACCGCGCCAACATTTACGTGGTACGGCTACGGCCGACCTCTGGACTTTAGTAAAATTACTAAAACAAAACCCAGAATGAGAGAAAACAGCCCATTCAGCTGGGCACAAACCCGCTCTTGCCAGGACTTGATTGATCCAAACGATCCGACAAAGACACTCGCGTTGTGTGGGAAGGGCAGCGAGTCACCCTCGCTGGCCGGTATCGGCATTGCAGCGGCCCTCTAGCAAACATACTGAGCCTACTCTTTCTGTTTCAGCAGGGATATGGAGAGCTGCGGTAGATGTCTTAATAGATACAGGAACACACGGGTCGCAAAACTGCTGAGGACCTGAATGTAAACCCTGGTCGCTGTAAAATGAAATTTACAGGAATTGATGGGATCGCAAAGAAACGTCCCACGGCAAAACCTGCTTTGTGCATCCCTGGAGGGCAAAACCTGATCTGTGCCAGAGTATTACAGAATNAGAGGGGGAGAATTCCATCCCTACTCCTGCTGGCCACACTATTCCTGATACAAGCCAAGATCCCATTGGTCTTCCGTGCCACCTGGGCGCACTGCTGGCTCATGTTAAGCCGACTGTCACCCAGCACTCCCAGGTCCCTCTCTGCCTGGCCACTCTCCAGCCACTCCTCCCCCAGTCTGTAGCGCTGCCTGGGGTTATTGTGGTCAAAGTGTAGGACCCTGCACTTGGCCTTGTTGAACCTCATACCATTGGCCTCAGCCCATCGATCAAGCCTGTCCAGGTCCCTCTGTAGCATCTCCCTACCCTCCAGCAGATCGACGCTCCCCCCCAACTTAGTGTCATCTGCAAATTTACTAAGAGTAGATTCGATTCCCTCATCCAGGTCATCAATAAAGATGTTGAACAGGACTGGGCCCAGCACTGATCCCTGAGGGACACTGGTCACTGGACACCAGCTGGATGTGGCACCATTCACAACCACTCTCTGTGCGCGCTCATTCAGCCGGTTTTTAACCCAGTGCAGGGTGCACCTGTCCAAGCCATGGGCTGCCTCCTTCTCCACCAACGGCTTAGGGTCTGACAAAGACACACCTAAAACTGTAAACATATTAGAGAGGTGTCTCTACTTTTGCCCTGCTCCAAAATTACCAGTACCCGCCCATACAGGCATTGAGGGGGTGGTAATGGACTTGGAAAAGGCAGACGGGATCAATCCCATGCATTGTCCTTACAACCCTCCTGGCTGGCCAGTGGACAATCCAAACGGGCCGTGCCAGCTTACAACTGATTTTAAGCAACTGAGTGCTAGTACCACACCTTTCACTGAGTACGGAACGGTTGGGAACAGGACGGCGCGTGGTCATTGCAGGACCTTGCCGTCTCCCACAGACAGCTCAGGAGGGCACAGCGCTACCCTCAGGCATCGACAGGGAACCTGCAGTGCCCGGACCAGCCGGGGCCGGTTCAAACGCCGCCGACTGGGACAATGGTACTAGATGGATGGTACCTACCCTGTTAACCTGCCGGTTGTACAGCAACCGAGCACCTTTTCTTTTTATTCACAGCTACTCGGAACGTCAGGCAACAGCACCTGGAAACAAGGACCCTCCCACACTAACTTGGAGGGTCTGCAGAGATTCTCAGTTTTACGTGTGGTGTGATTGTCTTTGGATTTGTATCCAAATGTTTGGGTCGGGTTTTTTTCAGAAAATAGCTTTTAATTGTGAACAAGGTTAGATACAGGTTCCACATTCACACGATTAGTTAGATAACGATTGTGGTTAGAACTGGCAAATACAACATTTCTAACCTATATCGGGAAGACATGTTTTGCTTTAATATGTTCATATACATGTTATGGAAATGAATCTGACGATGGACCCTACAGGCTTTACACTTTTGGCAAGGGATTCTCTTTTCCTCAGTATCAAACAAGCCAGCATTGTGGTTTTGCCAAAACCTGACAAATTGCTTCAACTGAAAAACTACGTAACGGTATTGAATACTACTGTCCAACTTACACAGCCTTAAAAAAAAAATTTAAAAAATAAAATTCTAAGGGCTGTCTGTGCTGGAATCACAGCATAAGACAGTTAAGTGCAGACTTTTCAGGTTGGCTGTTGTCTTGCCTTTGGTGATGCTTTGGCTGGTTTGTCCTGGGCCTGCGACGATGGTTGTAGGATACGCGTACCTCTTTATGGGCTGGGTCGCCTGAACTCCAAGGTACCGTGGGCCTCCCACGCAGAAAAGGACTTTGGAGATTTGGATCTGCTACAGCACGTCGGCCATGGCGAGTTACTTCAAGACTGGAACGCTCTAACAACAAAATGGATTTTGTGGCTATTTAAATCTCTCCCGTACGGACTGCTGCGTTCATACGTCTAACGTTACGAGGACCTCAACATCCAACTAGTGAAGATACAACAGGTGGCAGGAGACACCTGTAAACTCTGAGAACCAGTGAATGACAGCTGGCTGTCAGGGGGCTTTGGTTGGCTTGCACGTGATGTTAGTGGTCGGATCCAAGGTTTGAAACAATACATAGTGATGTTTGCTATGATAATTAGTATAAGTATGGTCACACTTTGCATAAAATTAACCGTAATGAAAACTGTTAAGAGTTAAGACGACTCCACTTACTGATTTTACCCCTTTAATGGGGTGATTTTACCCCTTTAATGGGGTGATTTTACCCCCTGTAACAGGATGATAAGGAGGATAACCCAATTGATGTCCCTGGTACCGACGCCTTAATTTGAAACCAAATTTGAGTGTGTGAATCTGACTGTAGTCACGAGGTGGAAGTGTTGGAAGCAGAAAGCACAAACCATCAAAACTCCACACTGTTGGTAAGTATCTAGTATCTGAAGCAGACACTGAGGCAGGGTGGAGATCCCATGGACGGTGTTGTGCTGACACTGAATCCGACTGCTTGTTGTGAGTGCAACCAGACCTGCAGACCCCTCCACACCTCATGGAATACAGGGCATGGGCAAATACGTCTTAGATATATAGCATCATTTTGGTTGGAAAAAAGACCTATGACATCATCAAGTCCAACTGTTAACCCAGCACTGTGAGGGCACCTCTAAATTGTGTCCCTCAGCACCACATCTCCAGGGATCTGAAACCCCTTCAGGGACAGGGACTGCACTCCCGCCCTGGGCAGCCTGGGCCTGGCTTTGACAGCTGTTGGGGGGAAGAAATTGTTCCTCAGCTCCAACCTAAACCTCCCCTGGCACAATCTGAGGCCATTTCGTCTTGTCCTGCCACTTGTTATTTTGGAGAAGAGACCAACTCCTCCTGGCTCCATCCTCCTGTCAGGGAGTTGTGGAGAGCCAGAAGGTCTCCCCAGAGCCACCTTTGCTCCCAGCTCAACAAACCCAGCTCCCTCAGCCGCTCCTCACCACACTTCTGCTCCACACCCTTCCCCAGATCTGTTGTCCTTCTCTAGCTACGCTCCAGCCCCTCAAGGTCCTTCTGAGAGTGAGGGGCCCAAAACTGACCCCAGGATTTGAGGGGCGGTTTCCCTAGTTCTGATTCCAGGGGGACAATCGGTAGTCCTGGTCCTGCTGGCCACATCAGCACCGAAACAGCCAGACATCTAAATGCTGGGGAGCAATTCAGGTACTTAACAGGCTGACCTCCTGCTGCCTATTTTAAAGCCTAATACTTTACGGACGTGCATAAAACCGGCAGACAGGACACGGGATCTGACGAAAACATGTGCCTCTTAGAGCAGCCGGGAGAAGACACACGACGGCGCTCCACATCGTCGTCAACGTTTACTCTCCTCCCAGCCGCAATGTCTAGAAGCCGACTGGCTCTGAGCACGGACAAGTTAGTTCATACCCGGCTGCACACAGCAGGCTTCAGGTGCCTGGGA
>VWZK01020477.1:281802-306924 GCA_013396935.1 Baryphthengus martii | reverse complement strand
AAGGTGAAATTAACATGGAACCTAAAAATCTGAAAGGAAAACTTCTGCATGGTGTGTTTAAAAAAACCAGTATGGCTATACATCTCATTGTAATGTCGGGTTCGGTTACTTAGCTGTGCTTTAAGAAATGACTGGTAACTATTACAGCCAGAATTCCACTTCCAGTGTAATCAAATTCCCTTCACTACAGAGAAAAACTAACTGGGTGGACTGCTTGGTATCACTCAGAGTGCAAAAAGCTAACATTTTCATCTGAAGAATCTAGCATTGGTTTTGCAGTCACAATCCCGCTGGAGCTGATGTTGTGGTCTATAGACCTTTTTTTTTTTGGCATTAGCAAAAAACCACCACTTTTCATATTCTTGCAATATATAAGTACTGTTAGCCTATTTCCATTGTCTCCATCTTAAACCCAGACGTTTCTAACAGCATTCTGATTTTGCACTCAATTGTACCCGTATCGCTAATAACCCCCTATTACCACTCAATGCTTCTAAACAAAGATATGTTCCCTAGACACGCATTGACCAGGACAAGGCCAACAGCATTAACTACTTTTTGGTATTTGCAATTGTTATGATTTAACTAGAGCCAGTGCCTAAGCACCACACGGCTTCTCCTTCACTCCCAGTAGGATAGGGAGGAGTCAGGGAAACAAAAGTGTAAAATTCCCAGGTCAAAATAAGAATTTAATAACTAAAAAGAAATACAACAACAATCATATAATACTAATGAAAAGGAATATATATATTAAAAAAAAGGACAGAAATAAAGCCCAAGAAAAGACAAGAGTTGTACAACGCAATTGCTCACCACCTGCTGACTGATGCCCAAGCAGCCATCTGCCTCCACCCCCAGCAAACTCCCCCCAGTTTTTCTACAGAGTATGACATTCTACGGCATAGAATCTCTCTCTCGCTCATTCAGGTCAGCTGTCCTATCTGTGCTCCCTTCCATCTTCTTGCACACCTCCACACTAGCAAAACACGGGAAGTTGAAAAGCCCTTGATTTCCTAACAGCAACTAAAACCACCAGTGTATTACCAACATTCTTTTCATAGGAATTCCCAACCTGAATCCAAAACATGGCACCATTCTAGCTACTAAGAAGGAAAATTAGCTCTATCCCAGCTGAAACCAGGGCTCCATTCTCACCTTTTATCATAGCAGCTTAGATATCAAACTATCTGACATGAAGAAAGATTTGTTGTGGATAAAGGTTGTAGAAGCAAACCTAGAGCCAACATGAACGTAGAAGTGCCCAAGAACCATGATTCTCAAGAGTTCTGTAAGGAGACGTCTGCATTTACAGATGTGATGACAGTGGGATAGGAAACTCAGACTTAACGTTGTTACTGAATAAGAAATGTTTCAGTGATCACAGAAATACTCATTTGTACTTAAAATGCATGAGATTCTCTTTGCTGTAGACAAGATGACTCTCAGTGCACACAGATTTTAATAGACAGTAATTCTTATGTCTTTTTTACTAAAGCAATACAAAGAAAGGTTACAAAAAGAGCAGTCATTGACTTATAAGAAAAAGCACTTGTCATGTGGACACTTCACATAATTTTTGAGTCATTAAAACACACTTTGTTTTGGTTTGGCTTTTCTTTTTTTGCTTGATACATTCTGTGTATTAGCAGCAAAGCTCCTACACAAGGGAAAAAAACTTGCCTTATTTTCAAGTTAATTTAGTTCTTATATAAGAAGATTCTTACATCAAAGATCATAACATTTAAGTTTCCAAACTATTTAAGTTTAATCTTTTATCTAAAAGGCCACCAACAGCAGAAGTAAAAAAAAAAGAAAAAGTAAATTACTGCTTGAAGTAGAACAACTTAATTCATATAGGTATCTATATCTAGAAACGTATCTAGTTTGATTTTCCTGTACGGTCAGTCTCTATATAGCTGTTCACAGTAAAAGTCAAATCCATCTACGTGTCCTTATTTCAAAGTTTGTGTATGAGCCCTGTGATTGATCAGACGTCTGTAGACTCTTTACTAAAGCAAGATTCCTAATCTATGTCAGCCTGAAAGATAAGTTGATTTTACATTAATTGAGATCACACTGTAGCAACTGAATATTAATTATAATGGGAGAAAGGACTTTAAAAAAATCAAAAACTTTTATTTGAGTTGATTCACCCTTTGGAAATCAGTATTTATAGCATGTATCTCAATTTAAGAATATATAAGCTATCTTTAACAGCGTCTGTTCCTGTGGTTTCCAATAACCATCTCTGTATAGCACAAATCCTCCCTATAAATGCTCAAATAAATCACATGTCAATATGCTCTAATAGGTGGTTCTGTGTTACCATGGAACTGCAAGTTTATTTTCATATTCAAATTCCTTTGCTACACTCCATTTTACAGAATCAGCTTAACAAAAATCTGGTTTCCATCTGTTCTGTAGATCAACACTAACAGTCATCTGTGAATTGTCAACTTGTTCCCTTTTATCTAGCTATTGAAGATAATCTATCATATACCAGATAAAACAGCTTAGTTTTTATGTCTGTTCTTACAGAGCCAGGCTCAGGGAGAAACAAAGTAAGAACTTGATGTCTTTGTACGTCTTTCCATTGCCATTACATAACTTCTAGCAATAGTTTTTAAGCTGGACAAACCCATGAAAAAATTGTCAAATTCTGTTCAAGGAAAAGTATTAAAACAAACCAAATAATAGGTATCTAAGACCTACACATCTCAAAATTCAAAATAAGTTGCTAGTTTGCAATCTGACTCATGCTTTCTGAAGGATAGGAGCCGTCGATACTGCCAGTGTACTGGAAGGATGCTCTTCTCTGAAGAGCTACTACTCCTCCCAAACAGATTTCCCAGGCATCTTTATAATGTTAATCTTACTTCACTATTTCATTAATTTATATATAGAAATATAAAACACATTCTTTACATCTTATAAATGTACAAAGTACGTTATCACCTACACAAAAGTTGTTTCTGTCTTCCTTCCAGATGTATTTAGGAAGAAAAACTATATTTTAATATTGTAGAAGTATTTATCACTAAATCACAGCATTTCACAGTTTAAGCATGATGTTAATTTCTGCTGCACCTTATATTATATATATACATACACATATATACACACACACACACACTGCACCTTATTTTTCACCTGAAAGGTAAGAGAATACAAGGAAAGCTCAAAGCTCACAGGATTATCTCCTTAACCTCAAATGAATATGGCTAAATTGGAACAGAGTACCTCAATGTTCGAATACTCAGGGTTTAGTATTTTATGGGAAAGTAATATCAGAATTAAAAGGACATGAACTTTTTATGTGTGAGGGTTTACTTTGCCCCTGATTCTCACACTCGGTTTGCTCATAACATTGATCTTTAATAACTGCTACATACACCCGTGAATAACACAAGAATCCAGGGCTTAAGCTTCCTTTCAGTTCCAATGGCAAAATTTGCAGAGACAGGAGGGGAGTTGAAAATTAAAAGAATTCTTTGTTTTAAATACAAATGGAAGACAATAAAATACATGCCACTGGACATTTCTGATACAGTTTAACCCATCCTTCAATTCACTCAAATTACTTGAAGTAATAAAGCATCAAATTCTACTTAACCAATATGTTAGGTTCCCTCACTTCAGTAAACACTCTTACTACTGCTAATAATTTGGAAGAAGCCAGCTGTTAGTAGTGAGTTTACTGGATAGCACTCTCAATTACGACTGATGATTATATAAAAAGATGATTCAGTAATAAATGGGAGTGAAAAAAGCAGGAAAACACTCTTGAAAGCAATTATGAGAAGAAGAGATTCTTAGAAAGACAAGTCAATAAATCCCAAGTCTCTGAAACATTGGAATGCATCTTCTGTTTGTCAAGAACAAACAGCCAAGGTACATAAGCAATACCACTCATTACTGGCTCTCCACTGTATGTTTAATAACCCAACAGAGCAATTGAAAGCCTGGGGCAAAGCCAAATCATTTTAATTTTTCTGTAGTAATGAAAACCAAAAAGATCTAGTAGAATGAAGATGTTTGCTTTGCGCTTACCAGAGGCAAAAGATTCTGCACGGGCCATTTTATCTTCTGTCATCGTTAAGTTTTATCTTTGGCAGCAAAGGGAATTCTGAAATATACAAGAACAGTACAGAATGTCTAGGTAAAATTCAGGTGTATAGTAAACAAATCAAAAAGCAATGGATACTTAAAATAATCATATATTAGGTCATTTTTAGAGCTCTGTATGACTCCCAAGGTTATCATATTCTCCCAGACACGTCTGCATTTATGTCTGTTTCGACAAATTTGAATACAAGCAATCAAATGGAAGTTTGTGCAAGAGAAGTAGTAACAACAGAAGAAAAAAGGTTATTTGCCTTTAAGATCCAGAACTATTAAAGCTGCAACCTTGGAAAGCTTTACTATACTGCATTTTCCATAGCGGAGTAGGAGCAAGAACAGACATTAGCATAAGAGAAAGACATCCTTTACTTGAACTAGCAGAATCCAAACACAAATTATTTCTTATTAATTGTTAGAACACAAATGTTCCATTTGCTTGGGTTTTTTTAATTGTAGTTCCAACTTGCCCTCAATTATCATCATAAGACCGTGTTCCCTAAAGCAAGCAGGTGGATTTCTTACCCACAAAGAGCTATAGTAAGTAGATTTAATTATTGCATTACTGTGTTGCAATTATGATATACCTGGTTTTAACATCAATTTATAGAAGTACCATAAACTGCACTACATCCATTTGTGGAATAGTTTACAAGTTGACAGATGCGTAACACCAGGTTTTAACAACAACATTTCAGCACCACGTCTAACACTCCAGCAGCACAGCTGGCAAATACTAATGCTCAACAAGAGAAACGAAAAGCACAAACTCACTTCTTTTTGAGTACTCTTTCCTCTCCTCAGGATCACAAATAAAGGCTACTAATTGTTCTTTAGCAACAGTACCAAGCAGGGAGCTCAAGTTAACAAGCAGCCCTGAAGGCTTGCTGGAACATTAATGAGAAGCCAAAAAGGTGTAGAAGATATTTCTACATTAATTTTCCTACTCCTAAGAAGATGGTGCATCTTTTAAAAATAAACAAACAAAAGTACTGAGGATGATCAAATAAGGACTACTAAGGGAAAAATATGTAATTGAATTCAGTGTTACTTGAATCAGAACTGGAGGTCATGGCTTATCCTTACTGTAGGACTACACAGAAATTAGTATCACCAAAGCCCAAAAGTGAAGGAACGGTTACTTCAGATTTACAGCATAATGAAAATTTATGTAAATTTGCAAAAAAATGCAGATTGTTTGGTTGCCTTGTTGAGTTACAAAGAGGAGTTTACGATGAATGAAAGAACTGGCAGACAGCCAAGCTTATCTCAAAGGAGAAGAACTTGGCTACCTTACATTTGAAAATGTAGTAACTAATCTTCTGCTTGCCTAACCACGAGGCTGTCTTCTCTTCTTTGATCATAGAAGCACTTTAAGTAATAATGGCAGAATACCTGAAATTAATGGCAATCTTGCCTGTGGCCCCAGGCCAACCTTAACAGAAATACCCAACATGATATAACTAGGGGAAAATAAATATATATGGCTCCCGTTTCCTCTCAGACAGGAGGCAAATTTTAGGGTCTAATATAAAGCTCACCAGATTCAGTGGATAAACAACCAAAACCATAATACAGTCTCCTAAGGAACTAGATCTGCATCCCCTACAAACAATAGACGGTAGCTTCCTTGATACGTTCCATGAAATACTTTTCAACACTAAACCACACTCAAGTTGAAAAATTTCAAGATATATCTAAACATCTAGAGTGCTGTTTGGAGGGGTAATACATTATGTTAGTGATCCTATTGATTAACAGCAAAACTCAGTTATTAAGGTCAGATGTGCTTATTGATTTTTTTCTTTTTGAGGAAGATTGTGCATGAATATTAATGGCTGATGCCTAGAATCAAAGAGTTGAAGGACAGTTTAGCAAATTAAATTCAACAAGAGTCTCTATATTCCCAGCAGCCAAGCTATATAAGCAAAATGCCACATTTGATCTAATACTTATTTCTACTATTTTTTAAAGGGATTTTGAATGAAAATCTTTGTCAAAAGCCCTTTCAGAAAGGGAAAAGCTAGGTAGGAAAATATATATATAAAAAAAAAGTGAAGTTACAGAAGTATCAGAACAGATGCTACACAATGACTGTTTACAAAAGGGTGAAAAATTCAATTGTATATATAACCCAAGGCATAACTCACATGTCCCTCTGACACCAACATAAAGCTGAAAACTGGAAACAGGTTGACTTTTCTAGAGCCCCCAAAACCAACAGCATTATTGAAACACTGCACTCTTCTATGGTAAGATTTGTACCAGAGAAGTTTATCACCCATCTGATGATCTAATTTTCCTATCCTGACACTACTGAAGGTTTTACACTGTAACAGCAGGCTGCAGAGATAGTCACATCAGTCACCATCCTGATGGAGCATAAAGTAGATCAAAGACCAAGTTCTTTGTTTCTAGTGCAAAAAACCTCTTAAGCACAGGCAAATCTGATTATTCAAGAATATTGTCCTGTTTATCCTGCTACAACAGTAAGCATTTAAATAAACAGCTAAATCTATTTCCTCACCAAACGGGACCCTGTGTCCAGTAATGTCTATACACGGTATCTCTAAACAAAAGTTACTTATTCATTTCGTATCAGGGTTAACTCAAATAACAGAAAACCCCCTCAGATTGAATATGCTGCCAAAGCCTGCCACCTCTGCTTTTTCCTACAGTATTAACATCTATCAAAGCTTCTGATTACAGAATTACTACCCTTATCATCCACTCCAACCAAAAGCTCAGAGAATACTGCTTTCTTCTGTCTTCATACAGATAATTTGTATTCAAATGAACATCAGAAAGTGTGATAGTATGTTCCTGTATAAATTACTTAAAATATTAACCCATTACTATCTATTGCATATAAGGGAGACAATCTGCTAAACAGTTATCCAGCAACCCTGTAAGAATCTACATGTAGAATTTAAAATAGGGGTATCTTCATCTTGGACACCGTAAATTTAAAAAAAGTATGTATACAGGAGAGACAAAGGAATTATTTCCTGATTTATTAGTAGTTTACTATCAGCATTAAAGATTAATAACATATGGATATCTAGAAATTAAAGATGTTCAAACAACAGAAGAGCGATCAACCTGAATAACCCATTACAACAATCTTTAGGAAAAAAAAATTATGATACATTACTGTCACAGCTATTGCTTAACATAGCTTCATGGTTTAATCCAGTTATGTGGAAAGACTTGGGAACATCAAAGAAGTAACTTTTTTTTTCCCCCCTCACTTCTCGAACACAAACAAGTGAAAAGGCTTCTCAATAAATCCTTTAAGCTGGATACACAGCTTATATAGAGGGAAAAAGAACATTAAAAAAAAAAATCCTCTAAATTCTGACTTACTGTGGAAGAAGGGCTGATGCCTCAATTACACCCCTATGAAAACAGAGGCTTTTAGAAAATTCTTTCACTTGACAGTAGTTCACTGAATTGCTACATCAATGTACATTTCAGGCTTTTAAGTCAGGGAGGCAAGGTAGAAATGAATCAAGAAAAAGGCATGGCATGCCATGCCCCTTTTACAATTACATTAATGATTTTTCTCATCTCTGACTGTGAAAAGGTTATTTACTGTATCTAAATTTCTCATTCTACTAACAAGACTGAGTGAAGAGACAAGATAAATACTTCTTACTTCATTGACAGCAGCTTCCTTATTAAACTGATTGCAATTTACAGTAGTGAAAGAAAGAGAACTCTTTACATCCTGATAAGCATACAAATGAAAAGCTTGTGCTCCTCCATTAACACCAGCTAACGCACACTGAGAGCAGGAGAAATAAGCAAAGAAGAGAGAGGAAAAGCTTACTTGCAGTGGTGTGATGTTCTACTGATAACCGGTACTACATCGTAGCATTAACACGGAAGAAGTCTCATCAGTCAAGTACCTAATTCCTGTACCCATTACAGTAGCAGACTCAGAAATTGATTAGTTTTATTGGTGTCATTTATGTATGTGCCTTTCTACAACTATTTAAAAATGTGTCAGACTTGTCTGCCGCTGTGGACTGTAACTTTAAGCACAGAACTGTACTACAATCAAATCACAGTAACACTGATTGGAAAGGGATACTGATGCTGTCGAGATCCGAAAGACAGAGCATTAACTTTTCTGTCAGGATTTATGGATTTTTCTTCCCAATCCTGCCATTGTTCACTGTGTTTTCTTGGTTTAGTCATTTGAGATCAAGTGATCAGTTTTGTCTATTAATTTCATGGATTCGGTACTAAAATGTTAACTGTCTGCCCTGAACGTTACCAATGGTGTGACAATACTAGTTTGCTACAAAATTAAGTTTTACTTCAAAAATATTACAAGAGACATGAAAGATTCTCCCTGGGCTTTTCAACTTCAGACCGTATCGTACTCCTAGAACAAGACGGCATGCACATCACTGAAAAGAAACTGCATTTTTCCTCATTATATTTTTCTCCCAAGCAAGACTGTGGCAATTTGCCAAAGCTACTTTTCCAAAGCAGGAAAGATGAAACAAAAACGAAGAAAGAAATGTTAATAAAAACAACCACATACAAATAACTGTGTTATCTAGACTAGAGGGAAAGGAAACGAAGCAAAAAAACACCAACACGCAGAGGTTATCCAGTTACTGAAGAGCTAACCATTTTCCACCTGATACATACGACTATTTCCTGCTGTCTCTGGGCAAAGTGCAAGCACTACTCGCGTGTGTGCTGCAAAACAATTGTTTTGTGGCACATCAGTGACAAAGAGCAGAAAAAAAAAAAATTCTGACTACGATGTCTTTCAGGATGCAAGGCATGATGGTTTCAACAAGTCTCAATCACAGGTAGCAAATGCACAGTTTAAAGACAGAAAAAGACAAGTCAGTAGAGAAAGTAATTAACACAAGATCTCTTTAGATTTAAAACCGTACAAAGCGCACAACCAAAACCGCAAGAAGGGAAATACAACTTTTTGCAAAGCTATCTGAAGACATCAGCAGGATCCTGACTATGTAGGTGTCACATCTTTTCTAAGTTCTCTCCACTTTTTCTTTAACCCGGGTTCCGAAATATGAGAAATCGAGGTGTATTTAGTGAGTAAATTACATTCAGGTTAAAAAAAAGGTAACTATCCACACAAAACTGCAGATACATTTAGTACATTAGCGATAGATCTTTTCAAATTGTCTGTAAGCAAAACACTGGCATTGCTATCACTATAGAAATCATGCTGACAGCAGCTTTTTGGCAGCATATGAACAGGTGATGTCCATTATTCAGATCATGTTCTTCTAAAGTAAACATTTGTAAACAAACTACAGTTTAAACTGCCATTTCCTCGCCAAGAGTACACTCATATAATCTGGTTTGGGGCACATTTCCTCCCACTTCCAATGGGGACGACACCAGAAATGCAAACTAAAAAGTAGTCACAATATAGATTAAAACTGTTTTGATGCAGAAAGGAGGGCAACAAAATCTGCTCTGGAGCAGAGGGGACTAACAAAGCTAGATGAATTGGTTTGTTTTCTAATCTGGAAGACAAAGAAAGCACAACAAACACAAACCAACCAAAAAAACCCAAACAAAAAAAACTTTTAAATAAGCCAAATCAGAGAAGAGTGAAAAAAGAACACCATTAAAAATCCAGGCTTTATTGTAACTTTGAATTTTGATTCAATCAACACAATTCCCTAAAGTCTGAAATGGTCACAGAGAATGGCAGTGAGGTTAGTTACTATACTTCATATTCAATCCAAGTAGCTCACTTTGCTAGCTTAGATCTATCCAGCTTGATTTTATTTTTTACCTATGCCCAGATTCACCTCATCTCTAGTCAAAGTAACTAATGCATGAGAAGACCGGGCAGACTTGGGTAGTAACTAAATATATCTAACATTTTCTACATACAAAACACATTACAAAATTTTAATTGGAATCTTTCCCACATAAACCTTCTTGCTGCCTTCTCTCTTCCCATACCTAATACTGACTACAGATGAGGATAATGTCTACAAAAATGTTTTCTTTGGAGTGAAGTATTTCATTAACTACTTCACACAACTATCAGAGGACAGCCACGTGCCAATGCTTCCACCCAGGAGAGTCCCCCCAAGGCAGCACTCGGCACAGGACTGCGCACGTTGCTACCAGCTACGTGCTGGGTTCAGCAGGCCCACGGCAGCCGACGAGGGAAAGCCTGAAACACGAAGCTGCTTATGGGTACCCCTGGTTTGAAATGTTACACTGAGGCAGGAATTGACTTGCTGTATCCAGTGCCCAGTCATCTGCTAGGTAGAAAGTGAAAGAAGCAGTCCCAGCAAGAAGGTAAAAGTATAGGCTACAATACCGAACAAAACATACAGTCCATTTTCTGATGAAACAAAGCTCGTAACACTTCAAGAAAAAAGCATCACAGTAATGGATTATTTAAAGCCACCACGAAGAGCCTGCTTTGATGGAAAATAAGCAGAAAATTAGAGAAAATGGAAACAAAGACTTCATTTATACCTGTGGCTATGAAAGCAGATTAAAAAGAGAAGATGAAAGGCTGCAAGTTCCACTGTTGCATATCCTGAGCCACAACAGGCTCAAAAGGCTGCGCACACATTTTTGCTCTCACAGAAGAAAGGACTAGAATAGAAATTCTAAACTCCAGAGATGATCCCTATCCTTTCAAAACATGTCGCAACAGCAGATTTTTTTTTAAAAAGCAAGTATTGAGAGGACAGATGAAAAAACTAAATATATAATAGATTTTAAACTATTTTAGTATTGTAAATGTTTGAGGATTATTTTTTTTAAGAGCAATCTAAGAAGCATATCAAATCCAGCATAAATAATCCTCTAATAATTCTCAAGCCCTTCTTCTGCGTTTATTGCTACTGACAGAACATTCAAATACAAGACAGTGTAATAATTAATGTCTCAATTATGGTAATTAAGTTTCTATAGCAGTTTTCAATTGAAGAGAGGATACCAACTGCTTGACAAGAGAGGAGGGATGTATGATGACTTCCTCAGCTGTGTAAGTAGTCTACTGTCTTTGATGAACCTAGGCACATAAGTAACAACTGCGTAAAAACAAGTATAGTTTTTATAATAAATGAAACATTTTCATGTGCTCATAAAATAACTCTGTGTTCTAACCAAAGAGCAGAGATACCTCTAGGCAAGGGCAAAGCAGGTGGCTGCCTAACACGGAGGCTGCTGGAAGTGGCAAACCCACAATAGTGCTGCCATCTGCTATATCTGCAAGTGGTAAACTCTACACAGAGGTTCTGACACGTGGAGCTTGCGGGGGGGTTTTTTTATAGCTTAGAGGTTCTTCACTCTCCTAATGCCTGATACTTAAGTGAGAGCTTCTACGCAGTAATTCTACAGAATGCCTCCGCTTCCATAAGGAAAATATGCCCTCTGTAAGAGCCTGCTTGCTTTCGTTCCATGAGATCATGCAACAATGTGGCTCCTTCATGCAAAGAGCATAATCCAAAAGTAAAACAAAAATTTTTTTTCACCTACAGCTGGCAGCTTCTGAAAAACCTAGCAAGAGGGGCCTTACTCAGAGAACAAGAGGAAAAATGACACAGGACAGGAGTTTCTTCTCATCAGTGGGAATTTTGGGCCCACATTACCCTATTCTACTCTTATCTGCACCTCCAAGCAAGAGGTCACGATGACAATCTTTCTGAGTAGTATCAGAGCGATGCTTTGCTGATATAACTGGCATTGTCATCGGAGTTTGCTACTTCCTCAGGGGGTTTATAATTCTTTTACAACATGCCATGCATGATTAACGTAACAAAGTTGTAACTGCTAAGTGTGCAAAAAGTAAAAAAAAAAATTGTAAATGTTGGGGGTGTCTCCTGCTCTTTTCATTCAGCAATAATATAAACTACCCTAAATAGCTCAATGAATTTAAAACCAGGCACCATCTGCCTCCACCTCCCCGAATTCTTTCTTCCCATAGAACTGAGTAATAGATGTGATTCTGCCTTTTTTTTCCTGTAAAAAATTTCCTCTACATTATACTGTATTAAATGAAAACAGAATATGGACTACTATGAGCTATTTCTAGCAAATTTTACCACTGCTGCTTTAATACAGTCGCATATAACATTCCCCATCCCTATTACTTTGAAAATTTTAGTTCCAGACAACCCTGACAAAATAAAACTGTCTCAATGCTATTTTATCCAACCTTCAAATACAGGCTTTAGAGGTGATAGTTGAACACTATGGTCTGTTTTGGCAAAGGACAGATGTGATACATGGTGCAAGTTGTGCACCGCGAAACAATATATCCTAAGCACTAGCAACCCCAAAATATATATGGTGCTTTAAAGCAATGGTGGATAAACCCAGTCCTTTTGCTATTTGTTTTTGCTTTCTTTTTCTTGATTCAGCATTATTTACAGATAAGCTACAAACAATATGGAGACAAGAAAAAGGAAGCAGAAGTAACAAAGCATATGACAGTAAACAGCTTATCAGCAATAGCTGTACACTCTCCCTCCTTACCTCAGTCAAGCTAAAGGAGATCTAGAGTTTCTAGGATGCTGGAAAAATATACTTTAAAGATTTGAAGCAGGCTCAGGAAGAATACAAGAGTTACCAAAGTCCACATAAGGGCAGAAAGATATGAACAGTCATTATCTGTGCTGGAGAAAGCTACTCAAAAGTACGCGGTGAGAAGAGACAAGACTGCAAAGTAAGCTCACAACAGCCCTTTCTGTCCTGTCTTTCCCAGATGACCTCACCCAGTGCAGCGACTGAGGTTGAAAAAGTAGTAATGGGGTTGCCCTTAAACAATGTTGAGCAAGGAAGACTGCAAGACCGTAATTTAGACAACGTTAGATCAGACACTACAGCCTTACATATATGCAGTTTCAAACGCATCGGAACCTCAAATTCAGTTACTTTTTCAAACAATTATTTTTGCAAACACTCATAAAACCACATGTATTTGTCCAAATTTATCAAAGTGGCAATCGTTCCTGCTGGTTTAGCTTTCATTAAAGGCAATTTGTTTATAATGGGACGAGACATGTAAGTGCACCTATGTACGTACACAGGTCTACGTTTCTGCTGCTCAGTTCTAATTAAATTTATTGCCTGCAAAACTACTATGTGTACTCTATTTCTATATTCCTACCCAACTCTCAGTGCTCTGCATTCCATGTCAGCTACTAGTTTACTTTCTTTGGTGCTTCATGCAGCTTACAAATAAGATGAAAGAAAAATGCTCCTTTCTTCCAGTGTTTATACTGGTTCGTGATTGCAGAAGAAAGAAATTCGTAAGAAATTCTTGTACATTTTAGGAGAATCCAAGACCATGCCAGCTACAGTTCTTCCACTGTAATATGAATTATTTTGCTAGCTTTTTAAAGAATAAGAGAAAATTTATTTCCCGCACTGAATAATGACAGTACAACAAAATTATATGTATTACTGGGCAACTTAAAGACTCCAAGTAAACTAAAACTTGGCTCTGCTCCAGACTATTTTTATCTGGAATTAATACTAACACAGTTTTAGACTAAATTCTAGCCTCTGGTACAAGAACAGAAACATGAAACCAAAGATCCCCACTCCAATAAATAAAAACAAGTGCAACAGTAGAAAAACCTGTCCTGTTTCATCACTGCAGGAGCACACACAAAAATTAATTGGCCTATATTCATATATAAACTTATATATTCATAAGTTTGGCTGTGGAACTCACTGCAGACCAACAGTTAGGCATATCAAGCATGTCTGACTGACAGCACAGATAACAGTCCAAGATAAAATACTCAACGTAAGTGGATTGCAAAGTATATAAAAACTGCCATTTCAAATTTTAATTAAATTCCCAGCTTTTATATATTTGAAATCAGCCTTTAAGGATACTCATTCTTCAGGAGTTTCTTCATTAATAAGCATCACATCAAACAGGACATCAGAACAGACAAAATGGTAGCCTGGCCTAGTATGCCAATAGCCTTGGATATAAAGATGATACTTTCTTATTCCCTTTCAGTAGGTAGGTATGAGGCAACAGATGTAGAAAGTAAAGTCTCGCAACAATGAGAAAAGAGGAATTACGGTTTACAACTGCTATTCACAATTTCAAGAACTTCAGCATGAAAAAATATAGAAGCTTAATTAAATTCTTAAGCAGTGTCTCTGCTCAGAAATAGCCTACTGATACCAAGTTAAGAATGCCTTAACCGGGTTGTAATGATGAAGTTTAACTCTCTGCAAAATATCAATATAAATCCCATATACCAAATGGGGCTTACATAGAATTTAAGTATGTAACTCGTGTCGACTTCCTGCTCAGGGATCAATTTTGCATTAATACACAAAGCCAACTACAGTGAAAGAAAGGTTATTGCATAGTACTGAAAAGAAAATATGACATTCAGGAAAAAAGTAAATACCATCATAATCTCTATAGTCTTCACCTCGTCACTAAATGAAAAATGAATAGGATGGTTATTTGTTTAGTCAAGATGAGTCTGTATACTAAGTGCAAAACACGTACACAATTACACCTTTCTTACATGAAATCCAAATTTGCTACATAAGTAAGTTCTAAATACAATCTCAGATCATATACTATTTTGTTGTAAGCAAAAAAAAAGGAAAAAATATTATAAAAAGGCATTACGGGCCAACCATTAGGGGGAAAAAAACCCTCCACAAACAGCAGCATATAAAGGTATGCTCTGCGTACGCTGTTTAATTTTGCAAGGCGAGGCAAATACTTCTGGAAAAGAAAAAAAAACCACACCTTTTTCACATTGATGTATTTATTTCTATTTTATATCTTGTCTCTCGAGAGTAACACAGCACATTTTCTTCCTGAAGAATTACTAGACTATTTCGCAAGGGATGACTCCCTCCTCTATTGATCTCTTCTAGTCATATCACCCTTCTTTTGATACAGCTTTTCCCAGTAGCAGTAGGAAACTATTATTTGATTTAGCTCATGTTGATGCTGTGCTGTAGCTAGGCTCTTTACCCTCTCTATCAGCTCAGAACTGGCAATGAACTCTCCTTCTCCTACGTGCTATGGCAGCACTAGCATATACCCCTTTGTCACACACATCATTAGCTGAGATGCTTCCTGTCAGGAGCACTGAGCTCTTACTGCCCACAGCTTCCTACACCTGACAAGAAGAGGCAATGCTGAAGGTAGAATGTTTGTGAGCTGGAGCAATGCTGGAGGGCATCTGGGCTCATTACTCACTTCTCCATTTGGAAACAGCATATTTATTGTTATGAGACCTTACCTCCACCAGGCCATCTTATTTCTCAGCTTATCAATATACTCAGTATAAGTCAGTTGCCCACTTAATTGTCAGCATGCCAAATCCATGTACTGTAATTATATTGAGTGAGAAACATCAGCTCGTTTGATTAATTGCAGTTCTTTCTGGGTTTAGATAACAGAACTGAATTCAAGGCCCCAAGCTTTCACATATTTTTTATCCCCCTGTATAAAAGCCAAACTGGTTTTACTTTTAATAAGGTAACACGTAGCAACACATATACTGTGCTCCCCTCTGTGGGTAAAAAACCAAAACAAAACAACTCTTCACTGTTCAGTGAATGTAGTTAGGAAGCCTGTCCGCAACCACTACTACACTAGTTTTATGCTGGAATATCAAAATAAAAAGCAGATCTATCCATAAATCTTAGCTGCATTTTTATGTAAGTGATGAAAAAAAAAGTGTAAAGCTGACTCTCTTAAAAAGGATGTATTTATAAAACTTTGTCCACAATACCTGTGCTCCCTTGAAATTATACGAGGTTTTTGCTAACCTCCTCTCTTACAAATAAAAATTTTCACAGCAAATCACATAACATAACACTAGAATCAAAAAGTCATGTTTCTTAGTGAACTATATGGCCATAACTCACTCAGGAAGCTACTTTAAACATCTACCAAGATTAAGAGCCAGAAAAAAGCCATACGATTTCTATAGGGTATTTAAGAATATCATCAAAATTGTTACTTTGCCCATTTCTTTTTAAATGCACACACACAATAATTGAGTTTAAAAATCTGTATCATCCTCTTTTGTCCTCACACTTTTTAGTCTATAATTTGTGTTTTCCCTATCCAGTAGTTTGACAGCAGAGTGCTTTCTCTCTCTCAAATGACAGGCTACTTTGCTACAATCAAGAGCAGTACAGAAAAAGCTTCTCTCAGTCTCTTCTGTACTTTGAATAATTTTTTCCTTGCAGCCAGTAATCAGAAGCCCCAGGATTACTACCACATATGTGGTTTTTTGATACCAGGCAAAATCTTCCTTTGTTATTCATTTAATTATTTAGTTCTATTTTCTGAATTAAAATAATGGCTCCACAAAGTATTTACTCACAATTTACAGAATTCAAAAATGGATTACGTTGTCATTATTAACTCTTACCAATAAGACAGAAAATTTTATTCTGGGTGTTCAAAATTATTTACTGCTTAACTATTCTGTATTCCAGTAACAGAAGAGGGCTAGGAGATACAGGCCTCTTCATAAAGTTATTTCTGGTTCCCTGGGAGATAATTGCTCCACTTTTTACAGGAGGTTTTTTTCCTCCTGTTTTCTCAGTGATGGATCACAAAGCGAAGAAATCCCTTAACACACAAAGCTGTGTTCGCTACTAAAAGACAATGGTGTTACAAGTCCTAGCTTCATGCATTAAGTGCTCATGAGAGATGGTCACACTAGGCATTAAAAGAAACAGAAATGCAGCTTTAGCTGCCACTCTCCATGACACAGCACTTAGCTAAACTTTCCTTTTACTGCAAGATGTATAGCAAACACAAGTCAGCCTCCAATTTCAATTTGTCTGCTATTTACAAATCTCTTTTTCCTCCTTTTCAGCTAGTATCTATAGGATTCAAATTGTATTCTTTTTCTTTTCTGTTTTTTTGAAGACAGGACTCGATTCTTACCATTATTTTTGTTACTAGCTCCAGTAGAAGCATTGGGTTGTATTCAAGCAGGTTTCCCACACAGTACAATATAACCAACTGCCAGAGCTGTCTGACCAGACATTTTGAAGCCGATTTTGCTAAAACTTACACTTGATTGAATTCACAGAAGTCCTATTAAACTCACTATAATTACCAAAATTATCACCGATTTAATTTACTGTTTATTAGCTTGTGTTCCTAAGCATTTATTTTCAAGTTACTATGGAAACAATTCAATATCCTGATAATGTCATAACTGACAAAATCAGATGAGCAATTTTAACGAAAAGGGTTTAGTTGGACAGAGTGGAATTTCTCGAATTGTTTTTTTCAGAAAACGTGTTCCAGGGGGCGCAGGCGGGAGCACAGCCCTGGCGGCAGCGAGCGCGCCCTCTAGCGGCAGGAGGAGCTGCGGCGAGGCGAGCTCACGGCACCCACGGGCTCGGCCCCCTCCTTTCGCTCCTGCCGCTCCCTCCCGGCTCAGCCGCAAGCACCTAGACGCAGGGGAAAAAGAACTCCTTTCCTGAAAGGAGACAACAATTAACAGCGACAAATAGTAGTAGCCAGAAGATAAGCAAGTTCATAACCTTAAAGCAACTGAATTGAACGCTGAGAAGGGCGGCAGCATCCCAACTGTCCGAACGCAGACAGCGTTTAAAAAGCAGTAAATCACCACCAACAAAATTGTGTAGATTTGGGAAAGCAGCACACTTTAAATACCAGACTTTTCTCTCAGTTTTTTGAGATTTGCTAATAAAAATGAGAAAGGAATGAGAATGTTCTTTGAGCTGCATACTTCAGCTTCATTCAGAAATGAAGGATGCCTGTTTCATCTTGCTTTAGGGGGATTAATTTCTTTACTGATAGAAATAATATATTTTCAAGTTCTGAAGCTTATCTGAAGATATCAAAGATGAACTACAATAACTGTTCTTTTACTAGGGTGTCTGCTTCTCTAATAAGCAAGGCAGAACAGGGAGATTTCTGCAAGACAGCACAGCCACCCTATGCTATTTTCAGCAGCACATTACCTGATCTTCCGACACAGTACCAGGAATATTTGCATACCTTAATAAAAAGCCAGCTTGTCCCTGCTTAACCTCCATGCAGCAAATTTCTGAGATCCAGAAAAAAGTTTTCCCACCTCGATAAGTGTCAAGAGATGAGCAAAGTTCTTTATCACAGACTTTTTGTAAAGGGAGCCACAAATATGTAATGCAACAGAAAGCATACCGCCTGCTGATGGCAGCCTTTTTGGCATATCCTCTTAGAGTACTGTTTGTAGCTTTTATCAGAGATGGTTAGAAAAAATTATGGGAAGAGCTCTGGCCTTGGAAAAGATCTACTTTTCTCAAGCCTCTGACATCTAGTAGACAAGAGGTATTTAGTAAATGATCCCCATTTCCAGTTCAACACCACTCAGATGCTAAAAAAAAAACCCAGAGTGGCTGCAAGTACTCAGCTAGAGGAAACGGAGCCTGGGTGTTGGTGGAAACTTGCAGGGGGTTGCAATGAGTATCTACTCGCAGAGATAAACACAGTGGCCCTAAGTATTTCTGTATTTTCTCTTGCCATTTTCTTTACAGGCATCAGACATAAAAGTCCCTTACACCTTACAGGCATGAGATAAGTAAGAAGAGAGAGAAAAAAAAAAAAGAAATCTCCAATATCTTGCTGATACTCTGGGTTGTGTGTCCAACACAATACAGATTATTTAAATGACATTTAAACGACAGTAAAGCTGCATACACAGAAAAGCCAGACTCCCTTGGTAGTCCCCTTTTGTCTGGGCTCCTCCCATTTCCTGTTTCATTTGCAATTCGCATCTCAGCTGGAGACACTGCGCTTATCTCACCAAAGGGATAACCGCAGAGCTCTATTCAAGCACCAACCAAAATGAATAACAGGCAAGTTCTTCAAAGCAGCAGCTCAATACTGCAAACAGTCTTAGATAAGAATGAGAGAAACTAGCCTTTACTTCAGCAAAAGTTTGATTAGATGATCTTAAATCTCCTAGTCTATATGAACCAGGTGACCAAACTGTCAGAGCCATCTTTGAGGGCTGCAATCCAAGCGTTACTGTTTTGCACAATTTCAATATTTACTCTTTTCCCCAGTTTGAATTAAAAAAACAAAAAATTTAAAAAAAATCATTCAATAAAAGGAAGATATTCTATTTCCTCACCTTTCCCCCTTTCCAAACCCCTCATAAGGCAGAAATGAGTCATTCATCATTCAAGTGAAGAATGATGACAAGTTAACTCAGTTTTTTTTCACATTTTGCCAAAGACAAAGGTAACAGATACACAAAGAAACAACTTCTGCTTTCAGTACTAGAGAGGACCTGCAAGACAATTGTACTATTTCTCTCCACTAAGTATTGTCCTGGAAGGCTAAGGAGTTTGTTGGTAGCCGAAAGGTAGCCATCTCATACTTCCAGATACTCTGTCCACACCATTAACTTAGAAACAGATAAAAAGCTATTCCCGTTTTTTGACTAAGTTTCAAATTGGCAAAGCTTAGACAGACATTTGATAAAGCTCCAGACTTCCACTTCTCTTGAAATTAACCGTAAAACTGCGATCAACTGGAGCACGACTGAAGCTAAAGTTATGAAGTAACCTTTAGAACTAAAACATACGCCATAGATATTGGTGATGGTTAAGCACAAAAAAAATCTGTATATGAGGATAGCTGTGCCCTTTAGTGTGTGGCTTTGAAACAGAACTCTTAAACTGGTCAAGAAATCCTGCTCCAGCTTGTAAAATTGCTTCATTTTGGAAAGCTCCAAGTGTGACAATCTTCTGCATTTATCTAAATGCAAAAATCTACCACATACATAAATTTTTAATCAGATGATCTCTCTCCAAAATAACACATAACACTGACATCAAAATTCCGGCTATATACAGGAAGAAAGGAAATGCAGCTATCTCCATAACTCAAGGTGAAGCATTATTTCCTGTTATTAACAAAATATTGCGGTCTTTGCACTCACAGAAATAACTGTAGTGGAATATCTCATGTAAACTATTTTATCTGAGACACAATGTAACTGGAGACAGCATGTACAACAGAAAACATTTATTAAAAGCTAATATTAAACAGTTTATAAAAATTATAAAATTCTTTATGCATTTCCTAAACACTGACTATAAAAGCATTGATCTAGCAATAATTTCATTCTTGGCTGTAGTAAGATTAATTACAAATATAAGCTAAAGACATAAGAGAAAACGGTCAGGTACAAACCGTCCTCAAGCTGGAATTCATTAACAGCTCTCAGGAATGTATTTAACTTTGTTCAAGCACAATACTCTGTCAAAAGCTGGACTGGTTTCTTTTAAGACAGCCACTGACTGATGGATTATTTGTAGGCTAACCAACAATTGTGGTTCCTCCTATAGAATAAGTGAGGTACTGAGGGAACAGCTGATTGCTTCTACAGAATACTTTCACTGCATTTTATACGTGTCCTAGCATAAAATATTATCAAGAGCTAGTTATCTGGACCTTTGCTGCCTCCTTTGTTCTACGAGGGTATACAGTCTCACTGATGGACATATTTAGCGGCAGATTATTGACTCAAGAATTCATATTACTTTTTCTTTTGCCAGAGCATTCCTAATACTATGTAACATTTCTTCAGCCCCCAAATGCCATCCCCTCCTGCTTCCACCACCCATGTAAGTACTTCTTTCTTTTCAGCATATCTACACGCACCCTCACTCCCTTCCCTTCAAAAAACCCTGTAACAGCATAAGGTAGATGTGGCAATATAAGGAAGGCTTCTGCACGCTATTCCACGCTCTGTGGCTCAGAAACCAGTCACCATTGATCTGTATTTTACCTGCATCTGGAAAGCATTAAATCCCATATGACCGCTTAGGGATTATCTAAGGATGATTCGCAGAAGTCTTCTTTTCTAAGTAAACATTAAACAACTGCTGTTTGTCCCCAGTTACCTTCCCCAGTGGTTTTTCATCCCTGCTTAAACCTTTCTGTGGCCTGTTCAGAACTACCCAGTCACCACTCTTCACTTGTTACCTTCTCATCCTACATTTAGAGAGTCTAGTCTGTTTTGTAATAGTTGCAACACATTTCAGGAAAAATGTAGATATAGAGGTATCACAGAATCACAGAACTACTGAGGCTGGAATAGACCTCTGAGATCATCAAGTCCAGCCTATGACCTAACACCACAACATCAACTAGACCATGGCACTAAGTGCCACAGCCAATCTTTCCTTAAACACCTCCAGAGATGGTGACTCCACCACTTCCCTGGGCAGTCCATTCCAGTGTTTAATTACCCTTTTTTGTGAGGAAGTGCTTCCTAATATCCAACCTAAACCTCCCCTGGCACAGCTTCAGGCCATGGCTTCTCATCCCATCACTAGTTTCATGGGAGTTATTCAGCTAGGCTCAATTAGAGTCAGGCAAATGACAAGCCGCTGACTAGGTTGTGACATTCAGTTAACTGAACAAGACATGGAAAACTACTGCACATGACATAAAAACATCACTAGGAATTACAAATAATACTATGAGATGGTGACAAAAGTTACAGATGAGGGTAGCTGGATCCCACAGGCACTTAAGGAGGACTTAGAGGAGAAATTACCAGAAGCCCAGAGACCTACTAGGGACCTTTTCAGGAGTGAAGTCATGCGAGGCCACCAGCACCTCAGTAACACCATATAAGGCTGAGATTACCTAATTAATCCAAATCTGTGTACAGATGTAGCAAAACCGGGACCAATGAGGAACGAGGAACTAGGGGTGGGTTGTTTATTTGGGAGAAGACTGACATGGAGAAACAGAGGTGTAAGGACAGCAAAAATAAGGACCAGGAAAGGGCAAAAAGAATCAAGTATGCAAATCATATTGCTGGTGCAGTACAGAGGTACCTGTCAGACAGCCCTGGGTTTCATCACCATAGTTAGGGCAGGAAAATAAACCAAACCTGTTGTTCTGAACGCCTCACAAGATTCAAGCCTGCTGCACTGGTCAGGAGAACTGGGATAGGGGCAGGCAGGGTGCTCCTCTTGACTAGCAAGGGAACAGCTGGCTGGTACAAAAGTCCGGGTTGCCGTGCTTTCTACCCCTGCCAGCACAAGAGGCTGCCCACTCCCCAAAAGGTTCTTCAGTTAGAGGATCCTAAAGTTCTCTACAAGTTTCAGGTTCTTTCTTTGATCTTTCCTAGCTTGTTTTCTGTCCATACCTGAAAATTTCTAGAGATCGGACGGACATTGTGCACAATATACCAACTGTCTTATCTGATGAAAGTTGATATGAAAAAAGTTCAAAGCAATGGCCATGCAAGTTCCATAACTTTTTTTACTGTATCTGCAATTCAGGAGTATTTTAACAGAACACTTTTAAAACTTTGATTGTATAGTGTTAGATTTCAGCAGGTGTCATCAATACCTGCTTATAATTTCACATTAAGATCATGTTAAACACAGAATAACTTGGTAAATAAACTCAAAAGCAGTTTATTTTTCTCTTGCAGTAACATGAAACCAATCTCTTTCCAAGTCTCCAGTGATAAATATAATCAATGCTTACTTGACTTCTAAGGAAGCATTGTAAAATGCTTCATCTTGAAAAAAAGAAAATGCAAAAAAGGTCTGAAACAAAAACTGAATCTGAATGATCCCTTTTAGCACCTGTATAAGGCCTAAAGAATACCTCAAAAAGCTAAGAATTGTGTAGTCTCTTTAAGAACAGACAAAACTCCCTATAACAACTGTTTCTCAGCACGTTGTGTGATAACAACACTAGAAACAAAATGAAAAAGCTCTTATCCAGAGGTGGAAAAAAATAATTGTAAAAAGGAAAACAACATACAAAAAAAAATGTGCAAGCATTAACAAAAACAAAGCAGAGGAGAACACAACATTTCAACTGCGTGCCTAACGTGTTCTGTCAATACAATTCACAAGTCAATGGTAAAAGCAGTAGGCAGGAAGAGGAAACTACCTTGCTATTCATCTGCATTTTAATTTAAGAAAAAGGTAATCATCCAAGCTTATGGAGTTTTAGCTCCACTTAAAAATAAAATGTAGTTTCATCTCAGAGGACTTTTGTTATTATTTATTGCACAGGTTGGTTGTGTAAGATGTAAACCAGACCTGTAGTAACAAGGATGTTTGAGCACAGGAGAAGTAGCATGCAAACACTGCTTCTAAACTGCCTCCTTAGTATGGGCTCAAGCTGACACATCAAGTTCGTCTACCCTTCCTGCTATCCATCAGTCTGCCAGCTCACATTCTGGCTTGAGTTGCCAAAAGGCACTCAACTCACAGGACAGGTTAAGTCTGGGCTGAATCATACTTTTGGTGAACTTCATCCCTACAGGCATAGATATGAATGGTATTCCACTAGTTTGAGTTACCTTACCTGCTCAAATCTTTTTTTTTTTTTTTAAATGCAAAGACACATATAAATGCTATCATATGGTATTTAAAATACTGCTTATATCAGTCCTGCTGATTCTGCTTAACTCCTAAAATTATAAGTCTCACTTGCAGGGCAAAGAACTGTTCCTCCACACACTCCTAGCTTTTCTTCCTACTCGACTACCGGCAAAAAAAAATAAAATCCGATATGAAAAAAAAAAAAATCTTCTCTACAAGCACAGGATCTGTGAGTACAACCCAAAATAATCAAGCCAAACATGCATGCCAGACAATTCCTCGTGTATCTGAATTCAACCGCACCAAAATAAAAGACAAAGTAAAATAGTGAGAAATGCAGGTAAACGGGTGAAGCCTTACTGGCTTTAGCCACATATGTTTAACAGTGCAATTACCAAAGACTGTACACGTAGCCTCCAAAAAATACCAAAGAAACCTACCTCTCCTTATGAATTTGTTTTCTCCCCCTTTCTGCACATCTCTGAACCAGACTAGCAA
Source organism: Baryphthengus martii (assembly GCA_013396935.1). Classification (NCBI taxonomy): domain Eukaryota; kingdom Metazoa; phylum Chordata; class Aves; order Coraciiformes; family Momotidae; genus Baryphthengus; species Baryphthengus martii. The sequence continues at coordinate 282,930 of VWZK01020477.1, read as the reverse complement.
TTGGAGCCGATGGTACTGCCTTTCCAGTAGCTGCTCTCTACCCTGCCGCTGTTTTTCTCCCTCCAAAACTAGTCTCCATTTTTCTTTGAAGCTCCTGATTGCTGCCACATCTGCAACACCAGAGGCAGATACTACCATCATCTACTGATTCAGTTATGTGAGACTGAATAAAAACAACAATGAAATTTAGGACTGAAGAGTCCTCCTACAAGGAGGGAAGGAGGCTTACAAGCACTCAAATCTGCTCCCCTCACACAAGGGGTTTATTTCAACGTCTATCTCACAGACCCATGAATCACTTCAAAGGGCTTTTTCTGCTCTCTCACACGTACCAGGTCACTAATCTACTTGCAGCCCACTCTCCCCAGAACTCAGCCTTGCTCACCCCTTTTTCAGGGAGCACTCGTCTCCAAGGCGTGCCCTGGGCCTGCCCAAGAGAGACCTGGAAACGATCGCTTGTTTCTGTGCTCCCAGAAACCCTCCTCCCATCCTTTCTCAGGGAGGCATCTGCCACAGCTGTTAGAGCTTCCCAGCAGCCCCTGCCTAAGGAGGCACTAACAGCCAACAGACCACACCTGAGTAAAGGCTTAGCAGTTGCTCTCCTGTCCAGGCTTCAAGAGACAAACCTTTAATTAAACCCAACTGGGCTTTTTATTTGCCTGCTAAAAGTACGGCCTAGCTAGGGCCTCGAGGCCCCTGTGCATATAGCTCCTGTGAGTCACTTCAGGCCTAGCATAGCAACTACTGCTTTTTTTAAGATGCCAGAAATGGAGCAAAACATAAAAACGGAGCAGATGGGTGCTGATGCTATTTGTAACCACCGAAGCCTTTGTGAAGAAAAACACGTTGGTGCTTGAGCTTAGGCGGCAGGTTGGCAGCTGCCCCTTGCCCCACAGACTTCAGTGACGTACTTGAGGAGCCAGCAGGAATCGCGGCCGACGGCGGGCTCCGGGGAAGTACGCGCACCGACACTGGCATTTCGGGCTTCGAAACTACGCGGGAGGGAAGCTGATTTCGCGTGCAATGCCCCTCTCCGCCGCACCTCTGGTGGAAACGCCGCGCCGGGAGCCGCGCCTCCGCGGCTCGGGGCAAGCGGACAGCGACTGCCCCGCTGCCTCTTCCCTCACC
>VWZK01020477.1:259578-281432 GCA_013396935.1 Baryphthengus martii | reverse complement strand
AAAGGCTTTTTGGGTGTAAAAATCCTCGTGAAGGACCAGTAGCTTCTAGCTGGAGCTATTGTCTGCCCCACGTGTAGGCCTTAGTGAGGTTTCGTTTTGCTAATATATTTGATCCCTCCCAGGCCGAAAGCGACGTGGTAAGGTAAACAAAGAAGCGACGTGAAAAACTGGAGCCAGCTCGTCAGTATAACAATTCCCTGCGTCCGTTTCATTCTGTAGTGTATAAACCACTTTTTTTTCTAAAAGGACTTAATTACCATTTACACGTGAGGAAAGATAATTAACTAGACAGGTTACCGGCACTGACCTTCTTCAGCTGATGGGTGGTGCTGGTATGAACAACTATGCCTTACCCGTCATGCATGTGGTAGCCTAATTTGTGCAGGGATAGGCAATAGCAGTGTTGAAATAGTATTAGGAGTGGAAGGCATGCAGTGAGAAGATACTGCTGTATAATGAACACAGGCAAGTAGAAATATTTTTTTATACTGAATTCTCTTAAAGGTATCTGTGTCCTATAAGAGTGAAAAACATGACAGCCATTTTCCACTTGGATAACTTGTGCTGCTCAATATTAATTGCTATAGATTAGACTTAGCATGGAATGTGAAGCTTCCAACTGCCTGCAACAGCCAGAAATTCATTTCTATTGTAATTTTCAACGAGAGGTCTCATGACTGCTTTATTAATCTGGTATATGCTGTATATATATACACACCTATATAACAGTATAAACCTATATAATAGTTAGGAAAGTAAAAACAAATAGGTGATAGCTTGGTCAAAAGGGGCTGAGAGAACAGACTTTAACACCAGTTAGTTAAATTAACTTTTGTTGAAGTTCTAATATCGTGCCAGTGTAGACCTTCATTCTGGATGTTTGTTTAAATGAGTAGTGGTGGCTTCCTTTTGGACCATGAGTAGTCTTAAGAATTGCTCTAAACTGAACACCGTTATCAGCAAACACATGAGTGCTCTTGCTTTTTAAAGATCACCGTCCAAGCTCTTTTTTTTCTGATTAGATAATGTTACGTAGGTTTTCAGTTTGGTGTTCTGTGGGTTTTTTTGCTTGGTTAGACTCCTTAAAATATGCAGGGAAAATCGGCTTTTATTAGAAAATGTATCGGTTTGTCAAAGATTATGCTTTGTTACTGATGGGTAACTTGTCCTGTTAGACCTGTTATTTGGGGGTTTTGTCCTTACCGGGGTTTAGCATATTTGGCTAAAAATATCCATATTCTATTTTTGTTTTGTTAGTTCCTTATCAAACTTTATTTCTTGATTACATGCTGAAATACAGAGTATTTCAAGATATTCAGTAGAGAGAAGTAACTGCAGGTACAAAAAAGAAATTTTATTTGTTCCAGTATAAAAATGAAAAGTTGTGATCTCTGTAGAGCTTTGCACGTAAAGCTCTCTTAATGTTGTAGTTCTAAAGAGCTAGTTTAGATGCTCAATTGTACAGAAATAGCTTTTGAAATACCCACTTTAAGAACTAATGTTTTGGTTGTTTGCAGTTGCATCACTGTAGCTCTTTAGAATATGTATAATTAATTTAAAAAAAAAGGACTGTGTAATGTATTAGTATCTGTCTTCTGGTTGTTACTACTAGGTGTTGAGGTGAAGTGGGAAAGAACTGAGGTATTTACTCTCAAAAACTGAAATTGTAGGAGATGTCTCTGTCCTGTTACTTGCCTTGATCCTCTAAGCACAACAGTTTAAGTGCTGCTGCAGAAAAAGGGATGATACTGAGAGTCAAAATATTGGTCGAAAGAAAAAGCATTCTGAAAAATCTCTTCTGGAGATTTGGCTGTATTTATTCCTCCTACTGTTTTAGAACAATGAAGTTAAAAGCAATGATAGGTACATTTCTGCCTAACTCATATACTTAGTTGAAAGTGAGATGAAATTTTGCATTATTGGAAGTTAAGGAAGAATAAAATTATTATTGTCAGGACTGACAGGGTTGAGTGAGAAGCTGAGGCAGCCATTTTGTTGTTAATGTGTTGCTGTGATTGAGGTGAAAGACAAATGGATTGAAACTTAAATTGTCATATTGCAGGTTTTGCTTGGGTTCTGTAAAGTAATTTTAATGGAAGTCCAGTGTGATTCTTCCTGTAAGTTAACGAAGATAAGCAGGAAAACTGGTTCTGCCTATTGCGTGCTGTAGTTGTGTTTAAATCCAAGTGTAGTTAATTTATGTATAATGTCAGAATTTTTTGTGTCATTTCAAAACATTCATTTTCTCACTTTGCTTTATTAGGATTTTCTTTCTTTCTGAAAACAGTACTTGAGTTTCTCAAAAAAGAACTGATTAATCAAATTGAAACTCTTTTTGTACTTCTTTCAACTAGGCATACAGAAAGCTGGCCAAGGAATACCATCCTGATAAGAATCCAAATGCAGGAGACAAAGTAAGCCTTTTTTTTTTCTTTCTTTCCAAACTCCTGAAGCTTGCTATTACAGTAGCAGCATCTAAGGGACCAAATACCGGTGTTGGGGGCTTGCTGTTACAAGCTGTTAAGAAATAATAACTGAGAGGGAATTCAGTATTGTTTACTTCTTCCAAATCTCAAAAAATCTACCAGCATACCTCATGGAAAAATGCAGCAGTTGGCTGAGTCAAATTGGTTAAGAAGGTAATGCTGAGGGAAGAACTGCCTCTCTTCATCTGCCAAGATGATGTCAGCTGGCACTGCTGTCTATGTAGGTATTTGAAAAAGATAACGACTCAAGTTTTCCAATTTTTTCCAAAATGGAAAAATGTACGTGTGGAGGTTCTTGAAACTGCAGCATAAAACAAATTGCATTATGTGGGAAGGTTAAGTTAGATTTGTTCTGCTAATAGCAATTAAAAAATAGCCATTAAGTTGACTCAGCTGGTGCTCTTTAACAGAATGGAAGTTCTAATTGTTGCTTAGAGGTGAGCAGAGATGGCTATGAAAAGATACTGGGTTATATTGAGGACAAATACATGAATATACATTTTACTAAGTTGTTTATTTGTTGGTGTATTTTAAGAACTTAATATCTCAAAGTCTTATGTAATTGAGGTTTTTTTTTTGCCTGTTGGCTACTGCAGTATTGCATATTTGAGGGCTCTTTCCCTTTTTTTTTCTTTGTAAAAAAAACTGTCCTATGCTAGGCACAGTAAATAATGAAGTCAATGAAGTTTTGCAATAAAATGTCATCTTTTCTGGTAAGAGGTAATACAATTAAGACCCAGTCTGACTTTTTAGTCTTGCATATTAAAATGAAGGTAGAAAAATGTCTTTTTCTGCGCTTTCTTAATTGGGTGAGAAACAGTAGTAAAAATGCTTTCTTGAAATTCTAAATTATCATGCACTGTTTTGCCTCTGTTCCTGTTCTAGTTCAAAGAAATAAGCTTTGCCTATGAAGTATTGTCAAATCCAGAGAAACGTGAGTTATATGATAGATATGGAGAACAGGGTCTTCGAGAAGGTAGTGGTGGAAGCAGTGGAATGGACGATATTTTCTCCCATATCTTTGGTGGTGGATTGTTCAATTTCATGGGTGGTCAGAGTAGAAGTCGTAATGGTAGAAGAAGAGGAGAAGATATGATGCATCCACTCAAGTGAGTATCTTGATAGTGCAATTTGTACTTTCAAGCTTTCCTCATCAGTACTCGACTGTGCCAGTTTATATTCTTGATATGCTCATCAGTTGATGTTCTGCGGTCTGCACCTACTTTTCAGGCTTGCATGTCGTGTAGCCCAGAAGGCAGTCATCTTGAGTTGCTTTTCACGATTGGTTCATCTCATAGACTACCTCATACTTTGCTTTGCCTGGCTATTAGCCTGTATATACTTTGTGAGCATTATTTTCATTGGTTTTGCTCCTTTATTATGTTTGGAAGTTCTAATCTGAAAAGGCATTCAGCAAACAAGTATTATTAATGGGCATCTTAGGGAAGTAGAGGTACTAAGGCTCTGGAAAGACTGAAGTTGACTTGCATTCATAGCGTAATACCAGCTGGAAACAGAGCTGAACTGCACAGTTAATGGAAAAGTGTGTGTGGTGGGCTTGATTTTGGTGTGTGTGGGGGCTCATGTTTGTTTGTTTGGGTTTGTTTTTTTAAGCCGTGCTTGAATATCAGAATATCACATTTTATTGTGTTTTGTAGATCTTTACTTGCAGTTGTTGCTGGCTTTTTGCTGCTGAGCTGGTCCTTTCTAAGTTCTTAAGTTAAGCTGCATCTTTTCTTTGGTTGACAAACTGTGCTTAGTAAAGTCCCTTTGCTTTTACATGCTTGCTTAATTTAGTAGCTAAGTACTGCAAGCTCCATTGTTAATTAGCTTTGCTTTTGTTATTTGTAAGCACTGATGCCAGGCAACCTTTCCTCAATACATTAAACTTCTATTCACTAACAGAGGAGAAACACTAAGTATGTTCATAAACTTCTATCAATATATAAAGGTTATTGGAATTTGATAGTGTATTTATAAGCTTCTAAAAAAACTGAAACATGAACAAATCTAAAGACTTAAGTGGCCTTGGGGACACGTTAATTCCTCTGCGCTAAACTATCTCATGTGGAAAGGCCAATGCAGTACTAAGTATCCTGTATGTATTCTTAGGCATTTGTGCTATAAATATTGCCAGGACTGTGGTTTGTTTCTCACTTGCCTGGTAGAACTAAAAAAAAAAAAAAATTAAAAAAAAAATCAACTATGGTTATATAATAAAACCTAAAATGCTAGATCAGCTTGTTTCCTATGGAGAAACACAAGCAATCCTATGTATTTTTGAAAATCGTGATTGAATAACAGTTTTTCTCTGAAATCATGTTCAGTATTACATGATACATACATTCATATGTATGGAATAGTTTTTAATGACTCCTTATGAAAGTTGAATTGGTGCTTTAAAATCTTATTTTAATGGTCCATTTAGTCTTTTTATGAAGATCTGTTTTTCTTTTAATTTGTCCTGGGCAAGTATTTTAATTACATGGGGAAAATTGTGAAATGATAATCCAGAAGAAATGCTTTGTTTTGTAGAGTCTCTTTAGAAGATCTGTATAATGGGAAGACAACTAAACTACAACTTAGCAAGAATGTCCTTTGTAGTGCATGTAATGGGTAAGTTTGTTTGTATTTTTGTATTCTGTGGTTGCTTTGTTGGCATGTAGTGTAATGAAGGATCTCCTGTGTCAGATCTCTATCAGTATTTGACTTACTGGAGCCTACTCTGACTAGAAAATTGTTGAATGGTAATATTAATGGAACTGGAGCTATTCAGAGGCTTTGTTTGGGGAGAAAGGTGGGGAGAGAACCTAATTATAATTGGCAGTGCAATTAGTCACGTTAACCGATTGATGTAGGGTGTTTTGTTGTATGTTTCTGCAAAACTTAACTTTTCATGCAACTGATGCTTTCTATTCTAGGCAGGGAGGGAAAGCTGGAGCTGTTCAGAAATGTAATGCTTGCCGGGGTAGAGGTGTACGTATCATGATCAGACAGCTGGCCCCTGGAATGGTTCAGCAGATGCAGTCTGTATGCTCTGACTGCAATGGAGAAGGTAGGCCAAACTATTCTCTGTTACTAAATGCACTTAGTTGGATTCAACCTCCTGGTTAAATTTCAGGAGGAATTTATCCAGGACAGGTTTGCTCCCATCTAGTCAGTTGGTTCTCAGCTGATGTCAGCATGGAGAAATCATTCTATGTGGAACAGCAGTGAGATTTACAGTGTTTAATGTACTGAAAAGCAGCCTGGAAGCTTGAACGGTAGGGATTGATTGTTTTTAAAAACACTTGAGGTATGAATATTACTTACTGCTATTACTCTTGTGTTAAAGTAAATACCAAAGGTTTTGTTGGTTTAGAAGCTTTTTGTCCTCTTGCAGTGTCCTGGAACGGGCTGCCCAGAGAGAGGTTGTGGAGTCTCCTTCTCTGGAGACATTCAAAACCCACCTAGACGTGTTCCTGCATGATCTACTCTAGGTTCCTGCTCTGGCAGGGGGGTTGGACTCAATGATCTTTCAAGGTCCCTTCCAGCCCCTAATATTCTGTGATTCTGTAATATCCAAGGACAGCTTTAGGTTAAAAATGGAAACCTAAAGTTGGCTTTTAACTTCTTCAGAATAAGAAGATACAATTTGCTGAACTGGTTGTGTTTGGGGAAACAAGTTCAGCACATGATCTGTGCTTTATGTGACTACTTTTGAGATCCTCTGCAGTTTGAAGCATAGTAATGTCACCTCGTGGATGATTTTACTCTTTACAATACTTGGAAATTACACAGAGTTGTATTTTGTGACTAGTCAAAGCATTTCATAAATGATGTTGTCTTTGAACATCTTGTTTTTACATATCTAACCTACAGATTCAGTAGCTTTAAGTGCATCAAAATTACGCTTTGTTTCACAGAAAGGTGGCTGAAGCGGCAAGATTCATGTCTTAAGCCAAGCGCATCTGCTTGTGGTACTTAGAGCAGTATTGGAAATAAGTGCTGAAGTTGGACAGTGCATGTGCTCTAATACTTTGGTTACTCTGTACATGACAATAGCTTACTTGAAAAATAGAGGAAGCAGAAGAGAGAATTTAAGCTGTTCGGGATAGTCGTCTTTCACTTTGCTGGAAAATGTAATTGCCTTGCCAGAGGTGATGGACAATGAAAAAACATTTAGTTTCAGAGTATAAAACTGAAATCCCTTATGTATAGGGAAAACCTATATATTGCTCTTGCAATGAAGCTGATTTGACCAGCTGTCTTCCCCCATTTTGTATGCAAGACTCTAGTTCTACTGGCTGCATTTACATAGTTCTTTGTGGTGGTGGTATACTGCAAAATGTGGTTCTTAGTGAAGAGAACCCAGTAATCCTTTTTTCACTGCTGTTAACAGAAGTGAAACTAAGCTTTCTGAGTTCATTGAAATAGTATGAAATTTGTATTCTGCCTTTTAAGGGAAGGGAGATGCTTCACTTTGGTTTGAGCTTTGTCGTTTCTCTTAGAGCTGTCATCCTCCAGCATAACAAGGAATGCCAAAGTAGGTTGGTTTTTTTAGGAGTACTAAGTTGAGTGGTAAGGATATTGGAGTCAGATTAAGACTTAAGGAACATTAGAAACTGTAGACAAAGTCTTGTTTTGCCTTTTATTAAAGTATTCTCACTTTGCAATATCCTTAAGACAGCTTGGAAGGTTATGTGTCTCTTTATCATTTCTCCCCTTCCTTTTTCATTTTTTCTTCTCTCTCTTCCAGCTAGGGTAGCTTGAGCCTGGCTTTCTTCTTGTGAGGAATTCATAAAGCAACATCTAAATCACTAGTTGTTGAATGTATTCTTCAGCCTACTTTAAAGTAGGGTTTTTTTCAGAATCAGGTGCTTTTATAAGGAAATCTCTGAACTCAAAATTTGTCTGTCTTTAGGTGAAGTAATTAATGAAAAAGACCGTTGTAAAAAATGTGAAGGGAAGAAGGTGATCAAAGAGGTAAAAATACTTGAAGTCCATGTAGACAAAGGCATGAAACATGGGCAAAGAATTACATTCAGTGGAGAAGCCGACCAGGCTCCAGGTGTGGAACCAGGCGATATTGTCCTCTTACTCCAAGAAAAAGAGAATGAGGTAATGCTTTGGAGTTTGTTTTAAATGCCTTTTATCCTAGTCTTTAATATTTAAGCGATAGAGATGGCTATTCATTTTGAAGTTCATATCATTGCAGCTCTGGGAGAGATGGTGAATAGCTTTTAATAGATTTATAGTAAGTAACGTAGCTTTCATGGTGAGCCAAAAAAAGCCTTTTCAAGCCTGTTGCCAGAGTTCATGCAGATTCTGGTGCTTTCTAATACTAAGAAAAGGCAGCTTTCTCAGGTAAGCTCTTCCATACAGTGGATGCGTGCCGTGAAGAGCTGCTCAGGATGTTAACTTCGGTCTGCTTTGCTTGTGACACAAAAAAACACTAGATGTTGCTTTTTTGTAGTGTCTTGAGACACGGCAGGGATCTCCTGTTAACATCCCCAGATGGTGCTTTCTATCTCTGCTATGGGGTTGTGAAAATATAACTTGGAATGGTGATGTTCCTGATCCATTTAACAGAACAAACAAACATGTTTACTTTATACTAGATTGTTAAGGCTTATGCTTGCTGTATTCTGGAGTATATACGCTGCACTTTTGAATTAAATATTGCAATTTTATCTTTTCCTGTGTTAAAAAAAGGGAGTTCCCTTAGGACAGAACTGAGGTGACTGCTCTTTTTGAGTGCTTTTGTTTAGAAAGGCCAGGTATTACTGTGATGGAATGAGAAATACTTTGTATGTTAAACTCTGGGGAAAAATGTTGAATGGAAGGAGGGGGAAGTTCTGTTGTGACACAGAAAATAGCATCGGGTACAAATTTAAATGCCAGTCACGTAGTAAGGATACAGTGTTCATTATCTGAAATTAGGTACTTTGTAAGCTTTTCAAAGCTGTACCGAGGGCTGCTAATTTGTCAATCAGTTTTGCATAGCTCTTTACACATTACTCTCTTCTTTCTTCTGTAATGCTGCTTGAAATGTGGCATCACAGTTGATTTTGGTTGTGATAAGGGAGAAACAGTCTGTAGGTACACAGAACAGACAGATGTGCACGACAGCATCAAATTCCAGATGGTGGATGCCACTTCTGTCTTAGTCGTCTAATGAACTACCTCTAGTTTTACAGTATTAACAATTCTCAGAAATAATGTACCTTGTGTCCTAGTGAGTAAGTCTAGACGACTTTTAATGAAGCTTTGAGAGCTCTTAAAATTTACCTTGAGGGGAGTCAATAGTTCTGCCAGTGGAGGAAGCTTATATTTACTCTGATTAAGAATCCTGAGTGATATGGCTTAAAGATCACTTATGACAGCTGTGGAATAATTGATCAAAGCCCTGCTCTGGATGAAGTTAGCTGAAGCAGATATGCATGATGACTAGTTCAATGTTGAGAAATAAAGGTGGGTATTGTACTCTGGCTCAGGGGAAGTAGTGTCAAACTGTCGTTAAGCTTTGTTTATAGGTTGCTTGTGTAGGACATCTTGGGAGTGAGAGCACTGCTGCCATACAGGCCTTGTTTAATTTAAACCTTACATCGTAGTATATAGTGTGGTTTGCCTTATCTTAGACAACACTTGCATCAGGCACACACTTTCCAAGCACGTTAAGCTACTTGAATGAACGGAATCAAGTTAACTTTGTACAAAGGCTGTTGCTCTGACATTGAATTTTAACAATAAATAATAGTGAACTAGAAAATATATCTCCTGGATTTGTTTTTCAGGTGTTCCAGCGGGATGGGAATGACTTGCACATGACGCACAAGATTGGGCTTGTTGAAGCACTGTGTGGATTCCAGTTCACATTTAAGCACCTTGATGGACGTCAAATTGTGGTTAAATACCCGCCTGGAAAAGTAATTGAGCCAGGTAAACTTAATCTAATAACTCCTTTGACTATGCTTCTGTGATTCTTGAATCCCATTCTTGTCATCCTGCTAACTGAACGTAGGCTAGAGAAATTAAGAGAATTGTGTAGAGAAGGGTTTGTTCTGAAGTAGCATTCTCCATCTTGCTTCTTTGATTTACAGGTTGTGTTCGTGTAGTCAGAGGTGAAGGAATGCCACAGTATCGCAATCCTTTTGAGAAGGGGGATCTTTACATTAAATTTGACGTTCAGTTTCCTGAAAATAACTGGATTAGCCCAGAAAAGCTTTCAGTAAGTAGTTTTTTAAGCATAAATGCTTGTTTATGTTTAAGCATAAGTGGTCTTGTTTGACAGTGCATGCAAAGTGTGTGTGGTGTACCTCACGTGCTTACTTTCTGGGCTTAAATTTAGATGCAAGTACAACTGTCCTCTTTAACGTTGTTTATGGGCAACGTGTAACTTGAACATACCCAGTGAAATATGACTTTATGGAACCTGTATTTAAGAGCTGGGCAGATGAGGGCAGGAGGAAGAATCTTCCTGGTGCTGTGTGATAAGTTCTCAGAGTGCAGCTGTATTTACTGATTGTGCTTTTGGTTGATACGTGGAGCTGTTGGTTCTCTGGAAGTGGTGTCTTCCAATTGGAACTAATACCTTAGATATTTTTAAATGAGTATGCGTTTGAGGGTTTTCATCAGCTTAGACTTCGAAACCAAACCTGCTCTGAGAGGGAGTCTTGACGTTGTGGGGGAACCGGTCACTTCATTTAGCAGTTGTGGCTGCAGTACTGAATACTTGTCTTCTTCTCGGGGCAGGAACTTGAAGATCTTCTGCCAGCTAGACCAGAATTTCCCAATGTAATTGGTGATGCGGAAGAGGTAGATCTTCAGGAATTCGATACCACTCGTGGTTCAGGTGGTGGCCAGAGACGTGAAGCTTATAATGATAGTTCTGATGAAGAAAGTAGCCATCATGGACCTGGGGTACAGTGTGCCCATCAGTAAACATTTGTCTAAAAGTTGCACAAGGATTTTCTTTCAAATTTTGCCTGACTTGTTTTCAACAATCCAGCTGGATTGTATAAGTAATCCAGATGAACCAATGGACATCTATTGCTGTATGTGTAACTTTTAAATTGGTCTATAGTATCTACAGAGTGTAATTTAAACTAACCACAAGCTTACATCTTCATTTTTGACTGTGTAGCAGAATAAAGCACTTGAAAGGAAGACGAGACTCCTTTTCACATGGTTTTAAGTTTGTCCTCGTATCTGTGCTTGATTTTTACCAGTTTTGTGTAGATTTTAAGTTTCATATTTTAAATTCAAATTCTACATTGTAAAGTTTGTGTACAATTTGTCCTGAGGCTTGGTATTTGGCTGCACCTGCATAAGCTGCTACAAGTAGAATAATGAATTTCATAGCCTGTATCTATCATCTAGATGCATGGTAAATGGGCTTTGCACATAATGGGTTTAGAGCTGACTGGGAACAATGGAAGACTAAATTAGAAGTGGTTGTAAGTTTTTTCTACCATCTTGTGAACGGTTTCTGAAATTAAATAAAAGCAGTTGGTGTATAATATATTTCTTTTGCCTTAACTCTTACTTTTCCAGTGGCTTTAACTATCCTGTGTATGAAGAAACTATGTAGATGGTAGATACTTTACAAACACAGGGAGGCTGAAGCTGCTTTAAGACTAGGTTGCAGTTTGTGTGCCACAAAAAAGTCTTCTTGAAATGAGCTGTGACTAAATGGCCAGGGGAAAGGCTGCAGCCGTGTCCCCCTTGTATGAAGAAAACACGAGGATATACGAATTCAATCAGAAGATAACAAAACCTTTTAAGTGAGGATGATTAAATAACCAAAATAATGGTGTCTAAGCTCTTAGCCTTTGGATCCCATTCAAAGCCTCATTCAACCTGACTTCCCAGAGAAATCTTTCCAGTTTTAAAAAATATTTGTTAAACATTATACCTGGCAACTTGTAGCTGCATTAGCACAATAAAGGGATTAAGATTTAGTGTTGTACTTGACAGAAATTTTTGACCTGAAAATACAGAAAATGTAGATGGTTTTGTTACTTGTCCAGTAGTTGGTGCTTTCTGTTTCAGCTATTAAGATGTTATGTTCAGAGTTTCAGTTCTCTTCCTTTTTATGTGATTTTATTTGGTAAAAATACCACAACAAAGCAAAGTTGTGACCTTAAATAATTATCAGGTGCAGTTATCTAAGCATTTTGTTACAATGCTAAGGAGCTGCGCAGGAACTTTGGTTGGTAAGCTGCTTCTTTATAGAGAGGTTTCTCTCCCTGTTGAAGTGATGCAGTTGAAAGATGCCTCTACTTTTCTTTACAAATCTGAAGTGTGACTTGTTTATTGCTCAGATAGTTGTTGACACTTTACCAATGAGGTTGGAGGGATAAACTCCAAGGGTTTTTATGTGCTTGAGTAGGCATTGGCATTTGAGTGTTGCTGAACATCCTTGTTGTAGACTCTTAAAACTGAAGCAAGAATAAATACTGTTTGACCTGTATTTCCGTATTGACTTCTTAAGCTGTGGCATTCTCATCTAGCAAATCTTGGGTTTTCATTTATTAAAGCTTCAGGTTCCTTTTCATGAAGCCATGTTTACATACCGATCCTCTCTCCTGATTTATTTCTCCAAGTCAGTCCTCTTAACTGGTAATGCTTAAACAAATAAAACATCTGTCTTTTGCTTTTAAGTAGTAGATTTGGGACTTGCCTCCTTGGAAAACAGTATATATCAGCTTTTTATTTTCTCACTTTAAAATTGTGTTTGATTGGTTTGGGTTTTTTTGAGGGGAGGGGGGAAATAGATTTATGGCAACTTTCTGGATTGCATGCTGAAGTGAGGGGGGTGGAAAGGAAGTTGATCACTGTGTGTCTTAAAAGCTACTCTAGTTCTGTTTCAGTCATGAAACTGCAGTAATTTAGGCTCCTGATAACAGACAGCATGTTTCAGTGAGTGGTGACTACTTCTGAGCTGCATTTATGTCTATCTCCTGCTCTACTAAGAGGTTATTCCTTTACAAAGTTGTAGTACAGAAACATCACATTCACAATCTACACTGTCTTTGTTTCAGTATTTAAGTTGCAAATAATACACTGCTACAGTTATTAATGCTTTAGTAGTTTACTATTTAATGCTTAACATAGTTATTAAGACTTTAACTGGGCCATTGTGACTGTCTTGCTAATAATCAAATAAACATTAGTTGTGTTCTCAGTAATAAACAGCTGTGACTTACATACTTTTATATTAGAGGTGGTACTACAAACAAATGAGTATTCTGCATGGTGGGAGTGGAAGAAAATGGATCACCAGAACTGTATTAGAACCATTTTTTTAGTTGACACTTTTTATATTTTTAATATTGGCTTTGAGAAGCTGAAAGGAAAAAACCTCAGGAAGTCTTGTCTAGCTTAGTGATGCATCTTTCTGCATATACAGTTGACTCCGAGAAGGTAAATTTTAAACACTCAAGAGGACAGGTAAGACTAAGTTGTTCACAATGAATATTTATTCCTAGGATCCTGGCAGTGGTGTGGTTGGTGTTCACATAAACAATGAGGTAATGATCTTTTGAAAAACAGGTCTACAAAGAAGTTAGGCAGTGGAGATCACTGCGGTTTAAAAAAGGAACATGTCCGAGGCTTACCTGTTAATACGTAGCAATTTTTCAGCCCTTTAAAGAGGATGTATTAGGAAAATTGTATTTTAGTTATTAACTCATAACTTTTCAGTATAGCCTTAGGCTGATGCAAGTTAAAAAAAAAATCACTAAAGGTGTGGAGCATTTCATTGTATACCTCTGAATTTAAAAGGAAGATTGTAGGTATGAGTTGTCACCAAGCTAGGAAACCTCCACAACTCCATCTATACAAATGACTTCAGTTGATTGAAGAGTCCTTGTGCTTCATTACTGTATAGATCCTTCATTACAGTACAGATCCTGTGAATTTTCCCTTTGTCAGGGCCCAGAAACATTTTCCCAGCTCTTAGCTTTTTTGTATCTAAAAGGCTAATCTCTAAATTGCAACTCAGAAAATACTTTAACGAGAGCAGACTGGATTAAACACTAGGAGGTATTTTTGTCATGACTACCACTCTACCACAATCCCAAGTGAGATCAACAACAAAGGTGTATTAGCCTGTCTTGCAAAGCTTGCCTATTTCCAAAATTTAAAAAAAATGCAGATTTCAGTACTGAACCGCAATTTTGTTACCTTTGTGTAGTATAGAGAATATAATTAAATCATGCCTATTTAAATGGCCATTTACCTGCAATAATCAAAAGCTGATACCACATTGATGTTGATAGTCTTAGCAATTTAGGAGAAAATGGTTGTTAACTCAGTTCTATAATTCAGTAGTTTAACCTAACTATTCATGAGTGCTCTGTAAGCTTCATCTATACTCTGAAGGAGAGGTTTGTTCATGTATTTTCTGGTTTCCAAGTGAGAGCCTCGTTTTAATCTAGGTTTGGTAACTTTTTTTACCAGTTTTGGAAAGGCTTTTCTTTTTCCTGAGGGAAGCTGTCAAGTTTCAAGTAAGTGTTATTTGAAGCAAAGCTGGAAGCAGAACAGAAGGAAAACTAATCTAGATTTCATTCTTGATGTTTTAGTTTAGAGTGTGAGTCTTACACCGACCGTCCTTTCTCACAGTGAGAACACTTTAATTGAAACTGCCACTGTTAGAGTAAAACCCAAGTGCACTCTCAAGTTCTGAAAATACTAGAGCATTCAATGACTGCTGCAGTGGCATCTATACCTGGAAAGATGTTAGAATCCTTTCTTACAAGTTACTCAGAAGTAGATAAGTACTGCTAAAATTGTGCTGACATCACAAATTACAGCAAGTCTGGGGGGTTACTACCTGTCATCTTGCACATTACTGTCATGTCACAGCACAAGACTGGAAACAAGTGTTACTCCTGTGTCAGATTCATATATGCCACCATAGAACTAAAGTTACGTGCCTTAAAATGCTATTTAAGAAGTTAGAAACTTGCACTTCAGCTTATTTCCAGAGAGAAATTCAAGCAGATTGATACTGGGAAAATTAAACATGAGCAGTAAACCAATACTACATTCCACTTGCAGCATACATGGAAGAATGACATTGAAGAGCTCTATACTTGGGAGCTGTTATGAAAAGCCAGTCCTATTTTAAATAAAACTTGCTTCCTACATACAATCTATTACTGTTCATTTACTGTGAACTGACATTAGATGTTAACTAAGCTTTTTATAAAGCATTTTGAAAAGTAGAATTATTTTCTGCTTTTGTATCCTTCAGAAACAACAGGAATTTAATAATGCACATCACATTGTACAGTT
The DNA here is from genome assembly GCA_013396935.1 of Baryphthengus martii. Lineage (NCBI taxonomy): Eukaryota > Metazoa > Chordata > Aves > Coraciiformes > Momotidae > Baryphthengus > Baryphthengus martii. The sequence goes on along the minus strand of VWZK01020477.1, from coordinate 266,664 downwards.
TATATAAAAAATTTTACTGGGCAGTATACAGCTTTATTACGACATTATAGACATTCTCTAAACACTCTGGAGGCAGCAAGAGCTGTCACAAGTGTTCTGTAGTCACAAGGGTTCCATTAACTTGGTTTAGCCGTGGCCTTTCCACACAGTACAGTCAGCTCACTCTAGCGGGGGGAAAATCATTTTAGTTCAAGATACCCAAGAGAACTTGGAGGAAGAAGACAGAAAAGTCACTAAAGCAAGCCCTAAGCAACCCACCCTCCATTCTCTACCTATAGAATAATGTGTTATATCCATGGACAATACAAACCAGCTTCCAAAACTTTAGCTTAATTCATATAGCCACATTCAAGTCTAAATACCTACAGGACTGTGAAGTGGTTAATGTTTCTTATGTCTAGATGGATTTCTAGCGCTGCACATGGTTTCAACCACAAGCTCAGGTACCCTCATCAGCCACTACCTTCTACAAAGCTCTGGTCAACTTGATTCTGCTTCAAAACAATTTACTGCCCTGAACCAAAGGTAAGGCAGTTACTATTCAATTGGAGCAGGTAATTAACAAGAGCATAGTTCTTACTCAGCAAGGGAAATAGAATAATAGAGAGGTGATAACAATAAAACTTAGCTGTAGCTTTGTGAGCCTGTGTGAATATGATAGAGAATGGCAGTTTGCTCACATGGTAGGAGAGACACGAGAGCAATCTAGAAGGAAGAGTGTTTCTGTTGTCTCTCAGGCAAGTACCAAACTGCACATGCTTATTGAAGTGCATTTAATTTTACACATTCTCTGTGTGCAGCAGTTCTCCCCTCCCTGTTCCTCCCTCCAATTTATGCCAACCAATTTAGGTTTAACTTCAGAAGAATTAAAGCATACAGAATTGGCATTCATGGCAGTATTTCACACAAAAACCTGAGACTAAGTGTCTGAATATTTCTATGTAACCCTCCTAGTTTAAACTTACCACTAAGTTATGAATATGCTGTACTGTATCTCGATTTAGTAGTTGCACATCAATATTACGGAGGTCTCCACCAGCTGTACAGAGCGTCTAAACATGAAGAGAAACAGTTTTCAGAATAGATGTTATCTTAAAAGTTTTTACTTGCATGACCAGCTTTTCTGAAAATCATGTGCTTCCCTGCTACACTGCAGAACTGTAGTAACCATTTTTTTGTAGCAGCAACTCGTTTAGGGATAGAGCTATTGCTATCAGACTATTCAGTTTGTCAGTTATTGTAAGATGAAAATGTTGGTTTGTTTTAAAAAAACAAAACACCAAAGTTTGATACCTGTCCATCAGCCAAAGGAATGTTTACAAATGGAACAGTTTTAGCTTGGGGTACTGATTTACTTCTTAGTAACATGCCTTGAACTCTTCCACTGGTAGGTGTAGTTCTTGAGACATTCTGTTGTAGTCCAGCACTACAATACAAAAAAAAAAGTTACTCTGAGGCTAACTTCCTATGCTCTGCAGGGAATTTTTAAGCATAAAGCAGAAGCTAGTAGCAGCAAACAGACTTAATAGAAAGTCAGTCATGTTTAAACTTTTACAGTTCTGCCAGATTGCAGGAAATCCAACCATCAGCAGCATTTACCAGCACCACGAGGTAACATTTCATGACCCTGAAACACAGGCTGTTACAGGCCACTGCGCAAGCAGGTATTTGGACCACTTGGTAACAAGATTATCCACTCTCCAAAATCAAACAGTGAATGTTTATAGCTTTGGAAAGAGGAAACTTAATGCCTTGAGGCTTAAGATTTGTGCTGTATCTGTCAGCTACAGAGGGAGATACCAAGAAATACCAACACTGCAAGCTCTCAGATGTACAAGGCACACCTTGTACCATACAAACTTCCCAAATGTCTTCCATGATACAATTGTTCTTATTCCACTTCAATAATGTAAGATTTGGGTATTTTCTCCATGGAAACAAGCCTCTGAAATTTGTAGGAGGCCAAAGTGAAACTAAGCCACTTGCTGGTTTCATGACCCATTTAAGTTACTAAGTTTTTCACTCCCTCCATTCAGGTGATGACTTTGGCCAAAACCAAACTCTGTAGTGCATGGAGAATGATAATAACTGAAAACTTTAACAGTTCAATATGCAAAGAATTTCTTTCAGTTTATTTGGTTGAGGTTCTTTGAGAGTTTGGTTTACTTTTTTTTAAACACAGCAGTATTAGTGACATTTTGATCAAGCTTGGGCTCTGAGAATTAGTTTAAGCTGTAAACTATACCTTTAAGCAACAGTGGGTTGGAGTAGAATTTATATTCTAAATCTGTTTGTTTGTTTTTTTTAAACTGACTTCTTACAACATCAAATCCTGTAACTTCATGAGTAAGTAAGTTTACACCCACAACCAAAGCACTGAGTGGTTCACATCCCCACTACTAAATTTAGTGACAGACCCTGAAGATTTCTTAAGTCTAGGTTGATGATAATTAATATCTAGACTGATATTAATGTAGATATATAGCATGTTGGTATTTAACAAAATTATTTATTAAGAACAAGCTGAAACTTCCTTACCTTTTAGATACCTTTGGCGTTGCTTTGAAATTTGTGGCACTGCAATCAGAAGCAAGAGACTTAATGGCATCAGTCACATTTGCAGAAGAGTGAACAGACCTAAACAAAAAAGTAGTTTAAGCGGTTCTTGAAGTTGGGTGTTTGGGGTTTTATTATATTATTTTTTATTTCCCTCTCATCTACTGTAGAGTTTTAGCTAGGGTAAAGGTAGAGATCTAGTGTACATCCATGTGAAGAAGCCCTCCTGAGGTAGACATGATATAATGGGACCTAACACCATAGGGGAACAAAAGGGTAATTGAAATTAGTAGGTAAGAGGGGACTGCAATACCTGAGTTGAGTATAATTAAGGGAGCATACACAGCTCCATTTGAGCATGCAAAAAGTTCCTTGGAAAGTTTCTTTTTCAGCAAAGATTGATTTTTCTAGATTACTTCTCAGGATATTTGTCCTGAGTGGTTGACTTGAATCCAGCGAATATTTTTTTTTTCCAGTTGTGAATTTTACTGGAGTTGAGAGAAATCTTGATGACAGAAGTTCACCTCACTCTTTCCTCATCTCCCTTTTCCCCATACACATTTTGGAGGTATTTTAAGGGCATGTGTTTTCACCTAAGTGTACTTGCATAAAAGCAACCTCCAAGGACTTAACGGAGGCAAAGTATCCTTCTGTAGTTTGACTTTGTTGAGCCAAAAATTCTATAATCCAAGAAAGTAATGAAACCTGACTAAGATTTTTAAGTTTTTTTAGGCACATCAAACACTGATACATTATTTAAATTGCATTTCTCTGAAGACAATCTGAATGTATCAAAATAAGTGCCAGCAGGTACAAGTATGCACACTAGAGACATAGGTGTAGTAGGAGCTTCTCAAAAAACTTTTCGTGCAGATATCCACCGATTTTTTAATTCAGTAGTTCTTACATTCAGACTTGAATTTGGTCCATCATGACTGTAAGTAGCTTTAAGGTGGTTCTACAAGTATGTATTTTCCTGTTAATGACACCTCCCTTTCAGCTATATGTGAGGGCAAAACTATTACAGAACAGTTCGTTAGTCCTAAGAGAGCAATAAAGAAGTTTCCCTTACACACTCTTCCATTAAGTACTATTGGAAAATCTCTATCAATTACTTAGATTGAGCACTGTGTGCCATTCAGCGAGCGAGAGATATGACGACACCCCTTCATCAGCCAGAGGTGCTTTCTGTTCAGAGTTCACATCACTACCATGGATCTGGTTCAGGTTATGGGAGACATCTTTATGAGACATATTCCTATTGGCCTCAACTCTCAGCTGTTTTATCTGAAAAGAGTTTTATTCAGCATTCACAATTCCAGGTGAGTTAAATAAGCTACCAAAGGTCAGTCTTACCTAGAAGGAGGGTTCTGTTTGCTACTGAAACCAGAGGCCAGTGAAACCAATGACTTTGTTTTGGAAACCTGAAAATGTTTATGTAAGACTGCAGTTAATAGAAGTGGCATTTTAAGGCAAAATGATAGATGATTTCCAGGAAACAACACTGCAAGAATTCCCCGTTGAAAAAGAAGAGTTAAGCCCCATAGTGCTGCCTTTTATATAGTTATATATATATATATATATTTAAAATGGCAAATATTCTTTCCAAAGGAGTTTTACAATCCCAAAATGTATTTGTTCATCCCAAAGTTCTATACAAACAACTGCCTTTCTAACGCACACCTTTCCGACTTATAAGCCCTCTTACAATTACTGCCTGTAACTCTGCTTATCATCTTTTTATCTTTGTTGTTATCTTGCTACATCAGTGTCTAAGTGTCTAAAAAAACCAATCCCTTAAACTATCAAGACCCATGGGCAAGTCAAGAGAGAATGACTATGCCAGTATTCGCAAGTCTGTGCGAATGAGTTACCCAAAGTGCAGATACCACATTTCATCATGAAATTAATTTATGATACAGTTTAGCCTTGCTTAACTTAAAATACACTGAATTTAAACCAACTGATTTTTCAAACAAACAGCAGGCCCCTGGCCAGCTTGGTCATGCATTCATCAGGGCTCATGAGGGTCAGAACTGATGCTGTTTGTTCAGAATAAACTTACTTTTTTAGATATTTTCTTTGCAGAGGTATGCTTGGCATCTTCATATTCAACAATTGTAGTTACTTTGACTAGAAATATATTAGAAAGACAAGGAAAATAAAAATCTCATGAAGAGCACAAAACACCACTTCAAATTCCTTTGAAGAGTATTTACCCACTGAGAGCTACGTATCAGTTCTGCTATCCGATGGTCGTTCGCCTGGGACAGAGTTCAAAGCAACCTACGTGTGTTTGTCACAGACACTGCGACACACAGGACAGTTAGAAGACACTAGGTAACCTTCAACCCCCATAGAAAATAAAATTCATTTCAGTGGTAGTGTCCTCCTTAATACAGATTTTAGAGTAGGAAAAAAGGAGAATTTTCCTTACAAACCTCAGTGGGCAGGAGGTCAAAGAGGAACCTATGAGAAATTAGAAGTGACTTTCCTAGCTCTTCTGCTATACTGTAAAGCACTGACAAGTCACTTAAATCTGTCTCTTCTTACCATTTTCAGTGATCAATTCAAAGGGCAGGAACTCTTATCTCATGTTTTGAAATACCTTAACAATAGCATAGCTCAATCGTCCTCCACAAGGAATGCTGAACAGACTTGTATGTTGTACTTCTAGTTATACACTTTTCCCTCTCGTATCCTTCAGGCTTAACATTCACTTCACAAATACTCAGTTTAAACCAATTTTAAAAGCAAATTTAAGAACCAAGCTATACGTACTAATGGATTGACTTGCCTTTTTTGCTGTTGGTCCTCACCGGTTTGGGATTTGGTATGTCTTCTAGAGAGCAGTCAGTCTAAAAAAAATTAAAATGTTTATCCAACAGGGGAAGGTCAACAGATTTTGCCCAATAAGTCCATATTATCCTACAAGAGGCAGTGAACTAAATGGGACTAGCTAAACACCAGTTTATTACTTTTTGATAAACATTTGGATTTCTGATTTCTGACTGTAGATGACCCTAAAGCTTTAGGTAATGTTCACAGCTGCCAGAGCTGGCTGTCTTGCCTTTTCATACTACCTTCTATTTCAACAGGCAGCCAGCCAAATAAAATCATCTGTCTGCAAGTGTGTACAGCAGGGAGAGGCTTCTATTCTGTAAGCTGCAATAAAAATTGAAAACACACGCTTACCACTGCAGCAGCAAGAGCCACTTCCTCCCCTCCTCGCAAATCTGTAACCCAGAAAAGCATAACTTGTTTATGTACTACTGCTTGTATAATTATTATCTACAGGTTCTTATTTTATGGGCTATGAGGCTGAACAAGTAATTCAGGATTACAGTTGCTTAAATAGTTAAGCTGAGCGAGCATATACGTTGTATTTGAACAAGATTCAAGTCTTGGAAGATAGTCACTCCTACAAAACAGTGATGAAAATCTCAGGCCATTTCAGTATGTTTAATCTGTGAGAGGATACTAAGCGTAGTCACACAGTAGATAACCTGACTTCAAAGAAGAAAAACCTCCATACATTGCGCTGCTGAAACCTAATGCTTTTAGGCAGAAGTTTTCAAGAAAGACACTGAAATACATACTCAGCAAAGGCTTACAGTAAACTCAAGTTCTTCAAGAGTCTTAGTGTGATCTTTGTGTGGCCTCTGCAATGTCCAGCTCCAAGGTAGATTCCAAAAACACTGACTGTGCACCACATCTTAAACTGCTGCATAAACGTGAGGTTAAAATTAAACTTGTTCACTCATCATCACAGGTAAACAACCGGATGAGAAAGGCTCTGTAGCAAAAGACTTCAAACTAACAAAGACAAAATAATCTCCGTGTATCGGATGAACAGGTTCAGATGGAAAGTGCTTAAGCTTTAAATACTAGACTTGTAATTATTTCTTGTCTCTTCCAGATTTAAATAAGATGATTTAAGAACACACATAAAAGAAGACTCCAGACTCTATACAGTGTTTCCTACTAGTTCTATGCCCTGTGTTACACAGGTCAGTCTACTTGAACAAGAGTCCTTACTGAGCATGTGCACCGTAACACCACTGCCGATAGCTTAAAACATTCCACAGACGACGCAAACTTTTTCATAAAGGTCACCAAGTTTACAGGTTTTCTCACATTAGTCAAGGGTACATCCCGCTGTACTGATGTCTGCACCACTCACAAATGTAAGGTCACACACACTTACTAAGCAAGTCTTTTCTTTTCATTTTTCTGATGGCAAGCGGCATCTTCAGCAGCTCCACTGTAAATGCCTTCTCAGCTGTCTGCAAAAGCGAATCAAGCTCTTTCTTCATTTCCTGGATATTTTCCTTGGCTTTAAGACAAAACAGGCCATGTTTTGCCATATGCGTTACACTTTTCCAAGTGTAAGCACGAGCACGGTGCATTCAGAAAGGAAGCGAGTGTTTTAACTGGGATGATCTGCCTAGGGAGTCAGAGCTCCTCCAAGTCGCCATCTCCTCAGGCTGAGGAGGAGCTGCGAGAGCTGCGCCTCGGCCCGCGGCGCCT
>VWZK01020477.1:231161-259509 GCA_013396935.1 Baryphthengus martii | reverse complement strand
CCGGAGGCCCTCGCCGCCGCCCCCGGCCCTACCCTGCTGGTCGAAGTCTCTGAGGAAGAGCGCGATGCGCTGATCCTTCTTTTCCTGGGAGAGAGCCCCGCGGTCGGACTCCACGCCCGAATCGGTGCTGCGCCGCTTGCCCGCGGGCTTCCTCAGGGGCATGGCTGCCACCCTGCGGGACAAACGCGCCGCTACTCCCCCGCGACGCTTTTGTAAGAGCGCAGATTTCTCCTTCCCCTCCTCCTGCTCCTATCCCGGGCCCGGGCGGACACACCCTCCGGGCGGCGGGAGCGGGCGGTCCCAGACCCCGTGGGGTTCTGCGGGTGCGAGAGAGCGCGAATCCCGAGGGGCCGCGGTCTGTGGGTGGGGCGGGAGCCGCCTGAGCGGAGGCGGGAAGATGCCCCAGGGGGCGTCGGCCTCTCCTGTCAGAATGGAGGCAAGGAGGCGCGGGGAGGCGGGCAGGGTGGGAAACTTGGGAGTCCCGCGTCTCGGTGGTGCCCGAGGGATGGGCTCGGGCAGGGCCGGACAGGCTCAGAGCCGGGGCGCTGGCGTCCGGGCGGGAGCTGGGCGGGCTTACGGACAGCAACACGCGCTTTGGCCCACTGGCACAAAATTCATTGCGCTGTTTTGTTGATTGCTTTGAAGCGGCCGCTGGTGACCTCGGCACATGAGGAGCTGCGGTAGGGCCGCTGACGGCTTTCACCCCGGAGGTGAGTAGGAACCGGCACCGGAGGGTGCTGAGCGCAGGGAAGGCAGTGGTTGCGCTGCCAGGGTTTGGACAGGTATTGGGAAACCTTTTTGCTGTATAGGAGGGTTCTTTTTTCAGATATGAGGTTTCATTTTAGCTATTAGTGTGCAGAAAATACTCAGTGCTTCAAAGCTAGCAACGTGAATAACCTGTCCTGCCTGATGAAAATGGTTACAGGTTGTGTAAATTCTAATGTGGAACATTGCCTTCTCTGGAGACATTCAGAACCCCTCTGGATGTGATCCTGTGCAACCTGCTCTGGGTGAACCTGCTTTAACAGGGAAGTTGGACTAGATGATCTCCAGAGGTCCTTTCCAACCCCTGCCATTCCGTGATTAGAAAGGCATGGCTACACATAGTGTTGAAGGTATCAAAATACGCAACACCGTATGCTTAAAAGCAGAATTACTGGCAGAAACTTCTTACCTTAACTGCATCCAAATATAAAATCACACCAGAGGTATGAGTACCTTAGGTTTTGTCCAAATACAAAAGATATTTTAATTTATTCTTTATTGATCAAGGAGTTGTGTAAAATGGAATTTAGATAATGTTTTAAAACACTAGTGGTTTTCACACAGTGTGTGGAGTTGATGTTGCAAGCTCTGGGAAGTGAGTAGCTTTCTCTGCATCCTATGTGACTGGCACAGTATCCTTATCTACTGATCAGATAGGACAGCCTAAATCACTCAAAAAAAGCTGTAAAAAATCTGACTGACAATTCATACTATAACCACTTTATATCAGACCATGTTCTTGTTTGTAAAAGAAACAACCTACTCCCCCCAAAACCAGGTAAATGTTTCTGCTTCAGAAAACACTGAAATACATGCTACAAAGAGAAGAGCAGCCTGCTTTTGCTTTTTTTTCAGTAGTGCTGGCATATGCATATATGTTTACAGAAGCAGCACTAGCTTCCCTTTTCCTAAATTTCATTTTCCTTTGAATTACCAAACACCACTAAAGTCATTCTGAGGTGTCGTCACTGCAAGAAGACAAGATTTCGTTGCTCTGGAAATTTAATCTCATACAACCTGTGTAATAAGTTCTTTAAAAAGGAAAAAAATCAATATTACAAATCTTTCACCAAAGCTTTCAGGCCACAGTTGATCAGCTTTAACTGAAAGAAGCCTGTCTCGCTTATAAAACATGCCTAAGACCATCTCTATGTACAGTTCTGCATTGGTAGGGAATAGTTTTGTGGTCAGAAGTTTGACAAATTTCCAGTCCATAAATTGGAGTGATGCAGAAATTAATGATTTAGTACATGGATTAAATACTAGTTTGAACATGAAGTGCCTCATAGTGAAATCCAGAAAGTGTTGCTCCAGTGACATAGGAAATGGAAAACTATTACCTTTTTTTTAACATGTGCTTTATTAGTTGGAAGTCCCATACATCTGAAGTACCATTGTAAGGAGCACCTGTAGGAAAATCAAACCTAGAAGCATGCATTTGAAAGTAAAGATTGTCTGTTATTAATGAAATATTTCAAAAACATTGAAAATAAGCCTCTTTTCTTAGCTTTACAGGATTGTTCCACAAAAATGCACATTAGCCTTATCACAGTACATACAAATATTGTGGATGAACAATAGAAATCACCACCCTTCCATATGAGATGCAACATGAGCAAATTGTTATCCTTTATAATGTCAGAAACATAAAAGGCACCATAATATAATGTTTAGAAAAAAAACTCAGTTTATGCCATTATATTTTGATTTAAAAGTGTAAGAATTACTGTCCCGACTTAAAACAAAAAACCTTTCACACCTGTAAGTTATCATTAGAAACTTGTAAACCTTTACATTTTTTTCCAGAAGTATCAGGTGCAAATACAAGGCAAATATAAAATCTATTGACTTATTAGATTACAAATACCACCCCATGAAAAAGTTGTAGTTACAAAAATATAAAAAAATATTCTAAGTTCCACTGTTAGATCTTAGCTTCAATCTACACTGCGTCACGAGTCCAAAGCCAGATCCGGTTTGGACACATTCCCAGAATAGCAAAGTGCTGTTTGTCTTATTTTTACATCAATATTCTGACCTCTTACTATAGTTTTGCTTTCTGGATTTGTTTTATTAGTGCATATTAAGGATTCCAAGTGGAGAGTGCTAACAGATAAAAGGTTGTATTTATCAATGGGTAGTAGTAACGTAAGTGTTCTCAGTCTGCTGTCCTCCAAGAAGTTCATTTCTCCGAGGATAGAAGTTTTGGGTTTTTTTCTCCAAGCCTCCATAGTAACTTTGTAGCAGCACGCCATCTTCATTTACCAACCTGTGACCACTGGCAGGTGATTGAGAAGTACTAAATTCTTCTCACAGACTTTGGTAAGGAACTGTGGGAAGTACACCAACTGCTGAGCCATGTTACAGAATAGTAGCTGCTGTTGCAACATCTCTTGTCTTCCACACGTAATAGATTGGCACATACTTTTTCCATGTGGTGATTCTTTAGCCCTTGGCTTTAGGAACCTGGATCAGCATAGGATGTTGAACCAGCTACAAAGGCGGCCTGACAAAGTCTTCGTAGACATTAAAATTAGTTTACTTCTGAATACCTTGAAGTTAATCACTAGGTTAAATGAGATATTCTTAAGGAATAAATTCTGTAACTGCTGAGCCTAAGCCTGACGAATGCTAATGCTTTCATGGCTGTATACTGGAAGCTAGACTCTTTCAGTCCTTTACCAGTGCTAGCAGAAAGGTGTCCAGCTTCCAGCTCTAGAGAAACAGAAGCCTTCTCTTCTTGTGCAGGGATACAGACATAGCTTAACAGAGTAGCACAGCTGTACTCCTAGATAGCAACCTGGTTTGGCTGCGTTTGTAACACGCACTTGGGGCCATTCAGCTAGCGGTGTGTCTGTGGAAGATTTAACAGTGAGCTGTACTATCGTTATCTTTATGCTTGCTGCAAGACATTCTCCTTTAAATACCTTTCCCTTCATTAGAAACTGCACCTGGCATTTCTCCTGGTAGCGACACCGGTTAGTCCTTGCCAGTTCAAGCTGGATTTTGGCCAGTTAACGGGACTCTCAGCTGTGTGCTTCCAAACAGATGTTCTCCATAGATAAAGCAATTCTGAAATAGTGTATTTTATGCTACTGGAAAAGATTGACAGCACTCACATCTGCTTTGAAACAGTAACTTACTGTGTTCCATGTCTATAAAAGATGTGAGTTAACGGGAGACTCATGGGGTTGTTATAACAGGAAGTGTTCAGTGCTCTTAATCATATGCTGGGATAACGTATTGGCTAGTAGATGAATAAGAAGCTAATGTTCCTCATTATGTTTCAGTTTCATAAAAATAGGGTTCAAGCAGACACCATGTGCGCTTTTTTTTGGTCAAAACTGTATATTCTACTCAGATTATGCTGTGATGGCAGGATTTGTATTTAACAGAAGTTCAGGGGTATCTGCACACATCTGCCAAAGATTATGGTTTTTTTAAATAAGCGTGCTGTACCTAATGCTGAATCAGATTTGGAGAACACTTCACACTTAACAACAACAACAACAAAAACCAAAAAACAATACCTATAATGTAGGCTTTTGAATTTTTGTATAGTATAATTTTAAGATGAGAAACATGTTTCTAGCTAAACAATTGCTCTTGGCACTTCTGCTTTGTAAAAAACCCCACAACAGTAGTAATTTTAATGAGCAACTCCCTTCCCCAACCTATTGAGTCAAAAGCTCACAATGTAACTTCCAATCAAGGCACAAAATCATTTACTGACTTTCTTCTCACTGCTTTCTTCACATTCTCCCTTCCCCTTAAAAAAACAAAGTTGGTGTAACAATGTCTTCTATACCAGATGTTAAATTTAATAGTCAAAGAAGTTGTAGCAGTATCTGAGATTGGTTCTATTTTGAATTTAGTTAAATTAGATGAACAGCACATTCGCAGCACATTTTTGTTCATTTTCTGCATTTGCCTTGAAGAGGAGGGGATGAGGGGAAAAAGCCACAGTAGTTTCATGCATATTTTTCAAGAAACTTTATGTGGAAGTCTTTCACTTTCTCCAGTAAGATCTTCAGCTTCTCTACTGGAGGAAGAATGGTCATTCTGAAAAATAATATTTAAAGGAAGAAAAGAACAACCCACATTATCTTCAGAACAAACTAAACTGTGATCTTTGCACAGATCTTGATTAATCTCAGGGCACAGCTAGTAATGTATTAGTTTTAATATCTGGTTTGATGTGATTCTTTTATTTTCTGCATTTTTGCTTTAATTTAACAATACTATTAAACTAGAGCAATTTGTTTCAATTGGTTAATGTATAGGAATTTAAGTATTCTTATTTTCTGTTGAGTGATAACAGTTATCAGTAAGAAATAACAGCAACTCAGTTTCCATTTTTGGGGCAGTTACGCCAAGTTAGACCTATTTTTTTTTACTTTGGAGGCAGGCAGTTATGAGTAAATGTGCATTTCTTTTTTAATTGAAAACTTAATTCAGAAGCATTAAAACAATGCAACATCCCACGCTGTGGTTTTTAGTCTGTTTTTTCCTTCTTCTGTATAATCTGAAAATCATGTTGAGTACGTAACGCAAGATTGTCCGCAAGACTACAGAACAAAATGTTTTTCCCACACTGGTACAGGACTGGACTCACACTAATTTTCCCTTGGAGCTGCATGCACCCAGATATCTAATCACATAGATAGCAGAACTGTCGAGGCTAAAGGCCTCTGCTATGTTGCTTTAGACTGAACAAGGCTAAATCCCATGATAAATTCTAGCTATCGGTGGCTCAGCTGGAGTAAAGTGTTGTTTATTGGAAGCAAAAGCAATAGAGTTTATGTTCACAGTTCTGGTATTAGAAGATTTAGTCCAACATCTTGTTTTGGTAAAGTGAAGTTATTCAGTGTGTTTAGAGAGCAGATTTATTGGGAAGATACTGCATCTTTCATACAGTTTTTTCTATATGGAAACACTGTTTAATCCCTCCTTCCTCCAGGAGAAAGCAGGGCAATTTTTGTAATGCCTTAATCACCTCTATGCTTCGACTATAAGCTGTTATTATTGCTTGTATTTGTGGAGAAGGCATTGCAAATGTTGGTGTATAAAAATAGAATAAACTATATCAGCAAGCTGTGAAAACACTGTAAAAACCTGAATAGTTCATCTAGCAGACCAGCTCTTTGACCTTGCTGTTAGTCCACAGAAAACATCCAGTAGAATGTGAGACTACATAAACTAAAATAAAAATTCTTATATTTAATCTGAAGAGAAAGTACTGGGATGATACTTCCTTTGTTACACTTCATTTGACTTTAAAATTAGAAACGGTACCTGAAATGGTAGCTTCCTTCTCTTTGACCAAATCCACTTCCAGGTACAACACATATTCCAGTCTCTTCCAGAAGTTTCATGCAATAGAACATATCAGGTGCCATTTTATGAACCTAAGAGAATGGATGCTTTGGAGTTATTGAAGTCAAAATATTCCAAATATATAGAATTTCATGATTGCTTTTCTTCCTGAAACCTTACCTTACATTATTAGTTTCTTATTCTATTTACTAAAGAAGATGAAGAAAAATTGCTAACGGGACAGTTCACACTGTGAATTAAACAACAGTACTTCATGGAGGAGCAAGGCTGAAGAACCCACACAAACCACTCGTGTCAAATGAAAGGTTTTAGATATTTTGCTTTTCTCCTTGACTTCCTTGTAACTTTTTGTCGAAAGTCACAAAACTGTACTTACAAAAATCTAAGCCACTGACATTTGACAAGATGAAATTAATTTGAGAGCTGTGTGTTCCAGTTCTGTTGGCAGTGACTATTCCCCTCCCCGCCCCGAATTATCAGCTGACTAGAAAGTCCTCTGATTAATAACTATGGAAGTTCTTAAATACATGCAGGTTATATGCCTAATCAAATAATCAGCTGAAAAACAGCCCTATTTTTGGCCTCAGCTATGCTGATAAAATGCCCTTTTAAAATGAATATTGCATGTTAGGTAATAGAGCTGTAGTTAGGAGCAAAATGACTTGTCATTTGGTAATAAAGGTTACCAACCCACATGAAAAAAAAAAAAAGATACTGTACAGAGGAGAATTTGTAAGGAAATCTCCCTCCCTTTTTCCCACCCTTGCTGAAATGGGGCTTCTTTTGCAGGGTCCGTAGCACACTGCCATTCACAATCCGCGTCGCACATGCTGGCCTTCCTAACCCAGGCACGGACAGCAATTTGTGATTTGCACAGGTCCAGCTACTTGTCCAACCTTAAGACTTAACATCCTTGGGTAACATTCTCAGCCTGGAAGCCTTACCACTGGGATGAAATGCTCTGCTTTGTTTTCCTCTCTTAAATTAAAGGTTGTGTTATATTTAAGATCATATGCAGTCAATGAAGTACTGCTTTTCTAACTTCATGAGCTTAGTTTAATTCTGGAATAAAAATTTGTTGTTAGAAGTGGCAGGGACAATTATGTGAAAGCTAAAATGGAGTGGGGTAAGAATGACTGACTGACTGACCTTTGCTTCCTCGATGGCTTTGGAAGGAATAAAGATCCGTGGGAAAGCATACATAGCTCCTTGAAGTGGATTGCAGTGAATTCCTGGTACCTTGTTAAACATGTCTTCTGTTAGTTTGGCTTTTTGGGCAAGATTGTTCAAAACAGACTCCTTCTCCTGTTTCAATGGAAAGTGTTCAATTTTACATATTTGAAGCGGCAATAAAAACATCAGAGAACACTATGATGCTTCAAGAAGCCTTCCCTGAATTAAGCACTCTTAGGGCTTTGCTGAGCAAATGATGTTCCTAATTCCAGTCATACTTTTAAAGCTAGCAGTGCAAAAAGGCATTAGCAGGATACAAATACAAAGTGTTGTAGATAGACAGTAAGCTGCAGAAGTCTCTATCTGCATGCCCTCTTCTTACACTCTTCCTTCTGAGCATCCACTTTTGGCTATTTTTTGAGACCATATTAGCTGAACGTTTGATCTGACTCAATAATGTAATTTTTAAAGGCAGATTCAGTTTCATTTTTACAAGTGAGAAACCATACGTATACCTTAATACACGTGGTTCAGTACGTAGAGGCACTGGATACCTAAGAACAAGGCTGAGCTTATAAATGTATTTGAACTTACATACCTGTTTTGATCTTAGTAAATCTTATTTAGTAATTATTTTGTCATGCTAAACATAGAAGAAAAGTTGAATTTATCAGCAAGGAAGCTCATTTGCTAATGCCACCTGAGCTTTTTTTTTGGCTCCTAAACAAAGGAACCATAAAAGGAATAAAAAGTGTTTTTAGAGGGAAGAAGTCCGGTCTTTGTGCATATTTTGAGTTCACAG
Source organism: Baryphthengus martii (assembly GCA_013396935.1). NCBI lineage: Eukaryota > Metazoa > Chordata > Aves > Coraciiformes > Momotidae > Baryphthengus > Baryphthengus martii. Next base: position 251,432 of record VWZK01020477.1, on the reverse strand, counting down.
CACTTCGGGTAGGTTTAGGAAATGCACAGAAGATCAAGCACGTCATCGCTGACCTTTATGAACTGTGAATAAGATTCTTCTCCAGGTATTGGAGGATTCACTACAATATCCATTGCTGCTTGTCCGGAGACTGGAGGACAAAGGCGAACAGAAAGCAGCTTTACAAGCTGTCCTTTAATTTCTGGGTGCAAGTTAATGACCTCCATGTAACCTCCTCTGTAGCCACATCTGTGATTAAAGGGAACAGAAAAGATTGGTTAACCTCAAGTGTATAAATACCGGAACAGCAGTGAATATAACTGCAGAAGTGAAAAGACAATTAATGAGGATCTTACAATATGTAACATACAGGCTGTTGAAACAGCTGCTATACTGATAATGTTTTAAGATGAAACAAAATACGTCATTAAGCCCCAGTATCCCACACAGATAGAAATGTGTACATGCAGCTTCCCTGCCAGGTAAGTTAATGATTAACTTGGATTGTTTGCTCTTCAGAGCAAGAGCATATGGCTGCAACAGCATTCATTTAACCAGAAAATTATTTTTCTTCCATTTCCTCCTCCCCAGAACAACCAAACCCAAACGTTTGTAATATCAAACATCCCAGTGATTCCTAAGCTATTTCCTTGAATGCTGGAAACCATATTTTCCTTTATCACAGGTCCGGTTTAGGACTGTAGGATTTCACCTTTGTGGAACTGAGGCATTAGGTGTCTGAAAGAAATACACGTATTATTCGGTACTTCGAAAACCACTGAGCTAATCCATTATGCTGTGCTTTAAATGCTTCTTTACCTTTTCTTTGTAGTTTTTAGTTAAAATTAATAGAAGACAGTGGATTACCTTCAGGTGACTAACATGAAACGGCTGTCCAACCAGATTAATGAGGAAGATGAAATAGGAAAAAAAAAAACTAAAGCAGACTTACTCGCCCATGTATCCCTTAGAGGTGGAGTGAAAAGAGGCCAGCTCAACATTGTTATAGTACTCGGGTCCCATCTCATACAGAATCTTTTTGAAAGAATGAAACTGGCATCCTTCAGAGTACACATTGTCCTGGTAAACCTGAACAGTCAGAAGACATTAATGTGCTCTGTTCCGCCAACTAAGGATAAAAGATGGCCTTTCAGAGAGCCAGATCTGAACTGAAGAAACAGCGGTAATACTCAAAACTTAAAGCCATTAGAAGACATAAGATTCTTTGTTAAGTAATAGTTACAGTAATGATACATCTTATCTATGTGGCCATACTTAATAGTGTAGCTTTTGGAAGAACAGTGAGCTCCTTTGTGTAATTTAACCTTTACTTGTATGTTTAAATTGATTTCCTTCTGCTTCCTTCATTTGAAGTGGAGCGAGTATCACACAGGTTTTCAGGTCAGTTCCAGCAAAGTTCCTCCTTGTGTCTCTTTGCTTGTGTCCCCTACACTTTCTCTGTAGTTCTAATCTAGATCAAGCCATGTCTCGTATTAATCCTCTGATATTAAGAATCTCACGTGTTTGTTAATGTCCTAATATGATAACAGAGAGTCTGTTTCCTGTACTTAAAAAATGCCAATACCACACATGGAACAAAATTACACATCATAGGTGTACTCCTAGCTGTGCTTTTGAGAAAGCAGAACATTCCATTACCTCATCAGCCAGAAGAAAAAGTTTCTCTTCCCAGGCAAAGTGTATGACATCTTCAATGCACTTTCTGTTTTGTACCTGTCCTATAGTTTAATTTTTAAAGCAAGAAGAAAGTTAGTGGAGCATATATATATACATACAAATCTTTTTGCCAGACCTAGTTAGACTACTAGCTTTTTAGTAAAATATTCTTCTTTCTCAGGAAAGTGCTACTGAATTTTAGAATTCAATTCTAAATTGTGTTCAGTTCTAATATAGTTCAAGGTAACTTAGTCCATCTCAAGCAAAGAAGTGTGAGATACAGTAATCAGTCAATAATCAATCAATCAATACTCTGTGTATACCTGATCATTTGAAAAACATGCATGATGGTTAAGTGGGAGCTAGCTTCTCACTAATAAACCTCAACTACTCAAAAAACTAAACTCTTCTGAGAGAGGCAGTGGTTGCCACTGAGTTCAGAGTGTATCCGTAGGCATTGTCTCTCAGAGGCAAAAGGCCATGTCAGAGACAAGATCTTTGATAAAGACAAAAAGTGACTGAAAGTCATTGCACAAATCTGCAAATGTTAAGTGGAAGCAGTGGCTTCAAATGGGATACAATGAAATCTACTTGCTCCCTCCTCAATTCCCAAATCCCTGGAGTTCCTGATAGCAAAAATGTTTCTAAAAGTGTAACATACTGCCCTACTTAGAGCACTGATCTCTAGAATTTAGCTTTACATATTTGATACGTATTTAGGATTCGCCTGCAATGTCAAATGAATGAGAAAGGAAAAAAAATACTTGGTCTTAAACCCTATCCATTAAACAAAATTACTACAGACCTGTAGGATTTCCAGGGTTGATGATGCAGAGGACTTTTGGATTGCAGTATGCCTTAGCTTCATTCAAGGAACGGCGAAGCTCATTCACATCTAGAGCCCAGCAATTTTCTTCATCCAAGTAATAGTTCACCTGGATAGCATCTAGCTCAGATATGGCTGCTGAATATAAGGGATATTGTGGTATAGGGATCATCACTCCTGTTCGGGATTTCCCACCTCCTGAGACCAGGATCTTTAAAATTGTCTGGGGAAAAAGTAAGTTAAAAAAAAAAAAAAAGTCACATGCCAGAATTAATAGTGTACTCTACAGTAAGTTACTAATCTTCCCTCTTAAAAAATTTAGAGTTGAGGTTGATTTCTATTCTAGAAGCGTACAGCCATTTTCTCATATCAAAGGGCATTTCTTTATTTCAAGTTAAGTTACAGCTGAGTGAGGATGGTCTAACTCAGCTGAATGGAATTCCTCAGCATGTCATGGCTTCTAAAGATCAGGTCTGATCAACTGCAAAATTTAGGAAAAACATTGTGAGCACAAGGCTAGAAGGAAAGTTGGAAATGGAAATATCAACATCATGATTTTTCTACTGTGCCCATTTGTAAGGAAAGAAGCCTCAGCTACTTGTTGCTTGTTGCCTTCCACTCATTTTATCTCGCAAAACACAAGAGGCCAATGGATAAAACCAAAAACTAGAACTGGGGCCTGTGGAGAGACCCGTTTTAAGAAGACAAGCCATCCCGGCCAGGTAGGAACAAAGCTAGAGAGTCTCATTATGGTTTCATTCTCAAGTAGTAGACGAGACCAAAAGTCTGCGTGTCTTGGGATGGAAATCTAATGTATCACATGTAGTTTATGCCCAGAAGATATGGACAGAAATGTAAAGCTTGTGCTAAGGTCAGTCCCGAGGATTTACCCATGCCCAATGGCTATGTGTTTGCGTGTGTCTATGTGTAGGCTTTTTCCACGTGACTTAAATAAAAGTGTGCATTTGGTGCAGGAAGTGGAGAGATTTCTTACCCTTAAAATCAAGGGAGAACTCTGAAGTACATGTGTAATCACAGGCATCCTTATCAAAATGTAATTAATAGTGTAAAAAAAAAAATCTCTCTTCAGCTATAGCAGCAGTATACTTTTTCTCATTGGTTCTAGAACACAACCTGGTTTTCTGTGCCTCTCATCATATACTAACTTAGCTGCTAAGCTACTGATTTATAATCAACATAATTTTGTACCCACCACTAGTTTAAAAATACTAAGAATACAAAATGTATAACAAGGACCAAATGCAAATTAAAAAACACCCTCTGTGCCCCAAGTTAGGAAATAACATGAAACATAGTAGTTTTATCCTTGCAAGTGCCAAATAATGAGACTCATTGTACTGCTGGTCACCATTGGTGAAATCAGAGGTGCACGGTACAGATCTGAGATGCTACACTGCCATTCCTGACAAGCTGCCGGTATAACACTTGGCATCATAAACTCTGGAAAGCCAATTCACTAGACTTCTGGAGAACTGTTCATGTCAGAGCGTTGTCATTCTGAACTCTGCCACTAGATGTCATTTAAAAAAAACCTTTTTTAGAAACAAGCTATAAAAGGCTGCTTTAATAAAAGCAAAGAACTGCTGGTTGTTGTAATATCAGTAAATGTGTTTGTCTAAAGGAAAAATCTAATAGAGGTGGTTATTCCTGTCTTACCAGAGGACCATCTTTGAATCTTGATTGAAGCCAAAACCTGAAGTTCTTCCCAAAGAAGCTGGATACTGAAATAGATCTTGGGGATTTTCACTTGTATTAATCTGCACTAGCAGAGAGTTTAGTAGGAAGAAGAGCTGCTGACGCTTCTCACCTCTGAGGTCATTCCCTCTTCTCTCTGCCACTGATTCATACACTCTAATCTTCAGTGCTCATGTATCTTAACCACTGAGGACACCGTTATTTAGCACGAATAGTCTGAATCTCCTAAATTTGTATTTAGGCACCTATGTATTTTACACTACCTTTACCGAGGTCCAAGTTAATGTATATTAAGAGACTTTGTGCGCCTGTTTCATAGCTGGCCTCTTGCATCCACACAATTGGGTGTATTGGAGATCAACTTAATATTTCAGTATCTGTTAGTTCAAGCTCACAGGAGTTTGTCAGACCAGATGTTCAACAGAGATCTGTATTTCCCAAGGTAAATGCTAAATTATAGTTTACACCAAGAAAAGACAAGTTTAATTTTAACACTTACAGCAATACCATCACTTGCCCCAGTGGTAAGATATATGTTATCTGGATCTGCAGGAACTCCTCCGTCTCTTCTTTTAATATAGGAAGCAACATCTTCCCGGATGCAATTTATGCCTTGACTGGCACTGTAAGATCCTGTGCAAAATAGAGCATGAGATGAGAATTGAGCACAGCGAACATCAGATTTTATGTTTGCTAGCAAAGCTCCTGAGCTAGCATTGTGTGAGGCAGTTTGTGTATATGAGGGCTTTGGATCCCCAGGATTGTTTGGTTTTTTTCAAGGGAGTAGGAAAGGGAGTTGGTTTGTTCATAGAGCAAAAGAATTAATTTGGAATTAGACAAAAATAGTAAGTACCACTAAAATAAATTTTAAAAATACTGGATTGGTAAAAAGTAGGATTTAAAGGCTACTTGGCAATCTGGGACAGCACTCCCATTTTGACTATCTCCTAGTTGCTTTCTTGATGTTGAAAACCACTTCAGAATGTCAACCAACACCTATTTAAGTAATGAGAACAAGAAACAGAGGTAACATGTGCAATAGAAAGAAAAAGAACTTCTTCAAATCCTTGACAAAAGTAAGATTTCTATTTGCATTATGAAAATAATATAATACCATTTTCTCCCACTATCTGAAACCCAAAAAAACCTAAACTGCTTCTCTCTCCTCCCACAGCATCTCCCACAACTGCTTGTCAGTTACTTGTAGCAGAAGCATCTAGGATCACACCAATCTATAAGCCCACTGTGCAGTTTACAGAGCACAACTAATAATCTTAAATAAAGTAGGATGTTAGATGCCTGTGTACATCATTGTGGAGCGTGTGCAACAAACCAAGACTAAAAATAAGCCTAAGACAAGGTGAGGAATGGATTCAAGCTATGAAGCCTAAGACTGATGGACAATGAAGTGACAAGTGTACATCTAATTTAGAACACTGTCATGAAGCTGCAGAGTCTTCTTCGCCTGTTGGGTGGAGTGGAATAATTGTGCCTGACTTAACTCTCCTCACTCATTTATATGGTAGTAGTCTGCCCGATAGTAGTTCTGCGAAAGCGTAATTTATAAAGACAAAGGACCTTTGCAAGTACTGCACAATCGCATGGGACAAAATAGTAATTCAGGACACAAACTTCCCTGATGTCCTAAATGTTTATTTTTACAGGACTACAAGTTATATTGGGTCTATACATGGGTCTTTGACCACACCTAGAAAGCTGCTGTTAAAGTAGGAGAAGAAATCTACACTGTCATTTTGTCTTGTGCTCCATTGAGGGCTGAGTCCCATGACTCAGTGAGGATACACAGAAAACCTGAATTCAATTTTCAGGTCTTCTAAACTTAATTGTACTCAGTAGCTTGACTAGAAACCAACTGTTTTCACTGTGGGATGTAAATAAATAAACCTAACCCCCAAAATGTTGTATGTGCATGTATTAGGTATTTTTTTTTATATATAGGAGAGGGGTAAATTCCTCAACTGCCTAGAAAGATATGAGAATTATCCCACATGCAAATATGTATATATACGATGAATACGGTTTCGCCAAATGAACGTTCATTGTAAATGAGGTTATTCTAGTTCATATCCAGAGGTTCTGACACTCCTATTAACTTTGCAATTAATACGCTTAAGTAGGACAGTACAGATGTCAGTACAATGCTTCAAATAGCTTGACCATACCTGGTGAAGCTACTTCTGTCTTGGACTGACAATTGTTTTTTTAAATAAGGTATTATTAGAACACAAGACAGCACTTAAAACTACATGGAAAGATTGGGGTTTGACCTTTGTTTTTTTCCCGAGAAAGTCAATTCCTCCTCCTCAGAAATGAATAGAACAGGAGTAAGTTGTCAGAGTCCCAAAAAAGTGAGTAACTTCCATTCAGCTGCACATCCACTTGCCTCAGACTATGTATTTGTGGAGTGTTGTCAGAGGCTGATGAGCAACTGAGGCCAAGAGAAGGGGCTGATGTATGATGCTGGAGACAGGGAGGGTGGAGAGAAAGCAGAAACCAGTACAGCAGATCAGTGAGGTCTACAGTGGTTTTAGTTTTCAGGAATTTAGAGGGACAGTTGTTCTTGGTACATATCGTAATAGGAAAAAAAATAATTTAGACTCCAGTTACATACAAAAACCTCAATTTATCCACAGAAATTAAAAGAGTCTGTTCAGAATGATCATCTTATTTGCATATTGCAACTGTTTCAGGCCTACTTCCTCTGCATCTACTGAGCTAATGCAAATTACTTGAAATACGTGATCTTCTGAAAAGGGAATTTTGTAGAGTCAACATATTTCTGAAATATCATGCAAGGCTGAATTCCTTTCATTTCACTTCAGCGTGGGGCCAAGACCCAGCATTCTGAGAACTTTCATTGTGTGCCTGAATTTGAAAATCACTACCAAGAAAGACTGAGGCAAAATTCAAATGTATCCCCAGTTACTCCTACATAACAACTAGTACTATGTGGATTATTTGTTTCAAAGTATGCCAGGAAAGAAATTCATGGAGCTAGAGGAATTCCTCCATTTTGATACACATATTTTTAATATTCTACATATAGAAACAAAACCAATGCAAACATAAGGTGAAGATAAAATACATTCTGTATTAAGCTGTGTTGTTTGGAATAATCCAAGGCTGAAAAACTGCTAACATGACCACTGTTTGGGTTTTGTTTATTTTATTAAGTTTCATAGCACCTACTTTCAAAGTATGCCAGTGCAAATAGGCATTACAATCACAAAGATTAAGAAATATGCCAATTACTTTACTATGTACTCTTAAATGGCACCGGTAGCCTACCTGAAAGAAGGTAATGAAGCGTGCCAGATTCTTTGCTGTACCCAGCAGCTGTAACACTCTCTGCAGAGCTGAAATTCTAGTGGCATTTCACACGTATGAGCAGGCAGTACAGTTGCTAGATGATAAAAAATTTGTCTCTTCCATTTCCTCTCTATTGAATATGCAGGGTTTTTGCTTACTTATATGTATGTGATATTCTTGCAGGAACAGAGGTTGAAGAACAGAATTCTTTAGTTCTGTCAGGGTTTATTTTGCCCTCAAGAAAGAGGGCTTTGACATCTTCAGTTAACACTGGCTTGGCTCAGTAAAAAAGTACCACCTTTTAGCTGTGTAGCTTTCCCTTTGTAGAGTGTTATCACCTTGGTACCTAAGTTTCTGATACCCGAGTTCATATCCTGACAAACATGCTTGGCCTGACAGTTCAAGATTAAGATACAGAACTGTGAACTGAATCAGCTGAGACGGACATATATTGTTTGTTGATGCAGTCATTACAGGGGCAGTAGACTCCTTGGCAGAGAAACATCTAGAGATGCTAAAACTGTAATCGGCCCCACCTAGATTTAGCAGGAGACATAGCTGTCAGAGCCCAGGATTACCAGATGTCATAAGAACAGTAACAAAGCTTCACTAGTACTCTCTGCCACTTAGTTTTCTAATACAAGTTGCTCATTATTCTGTTTAGAGTTATGCCTAGATGTTAGTGTGGTACAGGCTCCACAACTCTGTAATCCTCTTCTGTGATAGGTCTCATAAAAACTTTCCACTGTTAGTCCCTGCACCTCAGTAGGCAATACCTGTGAACTCTCCCTCTATCATCTCGGCCTAGGTCATCTCCCATTTGACTTGTAATTATATAAAACGCAATTAAGAAATTTCAGCGCTGCAGATGTTGAAACTGCCTTTGATGCTGCTAATGCCAACAGAAGCAAGTGAAGCAGACACTTACCTAAGCTGTTTCCTCCACAGCCCTGCAAGATCCGTCTGGCTCGCTTCTTGGCATCTTCTGGAAAACTTGGGCTGTCCAACAGGTTTGGGTATGTACACAATGCCACTACCTAGAGTGCCAAGAAAATGTAAATTGGCCACTTCTCAATGGTTCTTTGAAGTTGGTAATATTACTGTTAACTTTCCTTGGAAATGAAGGTCACAAATACCAGCTGATTTAAATCAGAGGTTATTGATGAAGAGTTTACAGTTGTTTTTTTAAAGGTAGTGCTTACAGAAGTGAAGCAATCTTATCAGGTTCCAAGTTCTGCTGATAGAAACAGTTACAGAATTATTAACTATTTGTATTATGGACAATGAAGATTGGAGTCCAAGTGAGCTATGCATAGTGCAAATACAATAAACCACGGTTCATTATTCATAAGTCACCTCTAAACAGCTCTGTCCTTCACTCTTTCTGTATTACTAGCCCACTTTATTGACAAAAAATGAAGTCTAAACATGGAGCAGAACTGACAAATATGATCAAATTTTGAAATTCCAGTTGCATGCTCTAATAATCCTTCCCCAAAATAACTTACAGTTATTACTAATTTGAATTTGTGGGAAATACTTAATTAAAAAAGAAGTAGTGATATAGAACATAGTAAAAGTAGAAACATGACCTAGTAGAATTAAGTTTGTGAAGGAATTTAAGACACAAAGAATCTAGAGGTCTTGGTTGAGATCAGCTTAATTTGTTCCAGGCTCTCTCTCATTTTATGCTCACATGGTTTAATACGGATAGGCTGTTGTTAGCTTGTGGGACAATGACCAAAGAATTAATCCATGTGCACACACAGTCATGGGGAGAAAGGATTTCTCATTTACCCAGTATTTTCTTTAGCAACATTTGAGCTAAAAAATAAAGAGCTTTGGTCTTCCTAGTTTGCTGACAGTTTGATGTATAGATCAGTTTTATAGTCTCATCACCTGGGGCCCCAGTTTGATGTAGCTTCCCTTTGTCCTGGAAATCTCTGAATTTACATTATTATAGAACTGAGGACTTTGCATGTGTGTGTGAGAGGGATGCTCATTAAGTAGTATAATACTAGTTTTAAACTTGACTTACGTTTTAGGAATAATACACAAATGAGGATTCTGTTGTAGTCTTTTCTAAAAGTTAACTTATCAATTAGTTTGCCCAGGGCTAAAGTGTGCAATATTAGCCACAGTACAACTAGTTGCAGCCAACTGCATGCAGATCTTAAAGTATACTGTCAGATGAAGAAAGGCATTTGCTTTTTAATTTGAAGACAGTCACTTTCTTTTTTTGAAGTGCATTATTGATAGTGAATGTGCTGACTGGTAACACAGGAGAAGTGCCAGGAGAAGTAATGGACGGGGAATAATCTGAAAAGTAAGGAAAGCTACTGCATTGAAAGAGGACACTGAGCAAGCAAAGTATAGGACTCAGAAATCAAAACTTGTAATTCTTTATAAAATAACTATTTTAAGTCTAAGTGAATCTGGAAAATCATTTATACTAATACACACAGACAGATTTTAAGGCATTCTTGGTAATCTAATAAATAAGAATAATATTTTATAATATCCTTACCTGACGGAGGAAGGTGATTGGCCTCTGTCCCATTGCATGTGCATCTCCAATGTTGGCTTTAATTACTTCGGTAAAAGGTTTTTTGATTCCCTAAAAAGAGATAATTTGCAATGTATTGTTAGGGCTGAAGTAGATGATGAAGAATTCCTCTTTTTTGGTATCTGTCATATGGCTGTTACTAAACAGTGCCTAATATCAGAACAGACAGAGTGCTTAATGTAAAGCTTAATGCATTGCTTATACAATAATGCTGGTAAATCTTAAATGCTTTACAGAAATGATGCTGATCATTTTTAACTGATAGGCTGGCTGTTTTGTTGTTTGGTTGGTTGTTTTTTTTCCGCTAGCTACAAGTAAGAGACAAGTAACTTGCCTGGAAACTAAACACTGAAGTAGAAAAGATGAAAAAGAAGCATTGTGAGTTGTCAGTATTACTGCAACTTGTTTGATACACCTAAGGCAGGGAGGGATCGGTCAAGATGCTAGAAAGATTTTAAGACATTTGAGAAATCCATCAACAAAAGAAACCTTTAGTACTTTTTAGAGTAAAAATAGTAAAGATAGTGCTTGCTTAATTTCTATTTAAATATTCATTGTGTGATGACCCCACTTTTCCATATACAGATGCTTACAGAGTATATCATAGTGAGGCTCTCTCTATATGATAAACAGCAGAAGTGCTAAATAGTCACCATGAATATTTGAAATATTCCTAATCTCTGAAATCTGAACAGATAGACATTTTTCCTGTGAGGAACTGAGAACAGAGAGAAGACAGTTGATGGCTATTGATTAGCAATCACAGCTCTTCAAAAAGCAAAATAAAATGAGGGGAAAAAAGGCAAGGAACAAACACCATTTATTTAAATAAAAAAGATAAAGCAAAGGCCAACATTACAAGAAGAATAAATGAGGTAGAGAAGAAATTTATAGAGAGAGACGAGCTATAAAATGTATAGCTTTATATATATAAATACATATAAATATATATACATATACATATTCATATATATATGTATATATAAAAATACATATATATATTAGAAAATTTGTATATATAAGCACTATAAGAGAAATTTATAGCTTTTCTAATGTATATTTCAGCATGAGAGATAATAGGAAGGTTTTGTAACAATGATAGAATTTTCATGTGGACTAATGAACTGAAAAATTAGACCAATTAGTTTTCTGTACAAAATTACATATAATAACCTGCTCTGACTGTGAACTGAACTGGCAAAGCCTCTTCCTGGCCCATGTAATTAGGGCAAGTTATTGACTTTGGATATAGAGTAGGTGGTGGGAAACCTTAACTAATTTTTGCTTTTCTACCATGGATTATGATTTGGAATTCAGTGACAGACTGGAACCGGGAGTTGCAAAAATAACAATAACCAAAATATTAGTAGTCACAATGTGCACAATGTGCCTCAAATCCCCACTACAGATCCCATCCATCATATAACTGGAATTACATTCCAGTTACATGGAATTGAAAAAAATATGCACTTAAAATAATTGAAAGTGACACACTTACTCCATCAGTCATTTGCTTTTTTGTTTGCTGAGCTAAGTGAGTGCCTTAAGAGTTGTATTTCGGCCTTAAATAAAGAAGTAGGAATAGAGATGCCAGATAAAGATCACAAGTATCTGAGACTGAAGTCTAACGATTTATGAGGAATGCAAACAGCTAGAAATAGGTTCTTTTCAAACTATCTGGTAGCACTGATAGCACAACAGTTTCATTCTAATTTACAAACAGGTAGGAAAAGAAAGATACACGTAGAAGAACAAATTCATTTTGTGTGAAATGGAGAAAAATTCCCTCAAATTTTGGTTGCTTTTAATCCTACTTGCAGCAAACTGACTCAGTCTCACTGGATTTGCACAGTAATACAAATTCACTAAGGAATATGAGATGCCTTAAGTTAGGCAGCCTAAACACACGTAGCGGTTCTCGGCAATAAAATGAAACAGAAATACCCTGTTTTACCCGATTAAGAACGGAACAAACAAAAAAGCCTAACATAAATATATTACGCTAGACAAATGAGATGATTCTTGCACATAAATACTGTGATCTCCAATTAAAAAAAAAAAAAATAAAAAAAAATTAGTTGTTTTTTTAGTTAATGAAATGTTGAAAGGTACCCTGCATTTCATAATGTACCTGTGGAGGTTTTACAGTGGTGCAGCCTTTGCAACAAAGGTAACAGATCCAGACCTTTTTGGTGTCTCTATCAGGTTTATTGTAAATAATGTTGTATCTTATTAGCATTGATACCATCCAGCTCTCTGTTAGTGCCAAACTCAGTGTTTATACCATTGCTGCCATTGGGCATCAGCTGCAAACGTAATCATCACCTACTCCATAAACCCCACGCTGCCTTTGCTACTAAAATGAGTGATCTGGAGAAAACAGCAAAACATACCTAAGAGTTATCTTACTGTAAAGTCCTGGTAGAGAGGGAACAACTAGTTTTATTGTGTTGTGCACGCTTTACTCACATTCCTGCTTAAAGGCCTGTGGTCCTCCTGACTAACTTGTATTCTTGGCCTCAGCTTCAATAGCTGTTGCCCTTTTTGTCTTTCAAAAGAGAGATGCTTTTAAATAACTGGCTCTTTGCCTTCCATGACAATGAATTAATATCAGCAATTGTTTAGAACTATCTTCACGAGATTCCCTAGATCCCCTCTTACTGAATCTAGAAAAAACATTGTTAGGACTTACGTAGGTATTTTTTCTCATCTTTTTCTATTACTTGATTTCCAGTCTTTCTATGGAAAGAAGAAATATCAGGGGTTGTTGAGATTTAGTTTTGATTTCTCTATAGCAAAACATCTCATTTTACCATTTCACAGAAAGAAGGAACAGGAAACAGTAACCAGCATAAACAATTGTCGAATGCTAATGAGTCAAATTTTCAAAGCAAGAATATCAAAAGCTGGCATCAAGGGAAGTCTAGACAGTGCGTATGACTCTGCAGATGAGTTCAAGGCAGAATTTTACTTAAATCCTTAAGACAGAGTGGGATTAGTCATTGGTTACTTGTGTCAAGGTTTCTCCTATGGGGATGGCGCTGGTGTGCGTGGGTATCCAAGGGAAGATTAATTTCAAATGCTTTTTGGAAGGTCTATGAAAAGATGTGTATGAAAGGAGGGAGTGTGAATGTGATGTTCATAACCTCAACATCAGGTTGTGGAACAGCAGGAAATGTGCTGCAGCAGGACATTGTTAGAGCAAGATTTATTTTACTGTAGAAGACTAAGCAGTTTTTGGCCATGTCAGCAACATGCCTGCGCTGAGACAATTCCCTGGCAAGCCAAGGAACATACAAGGGGAGTAGAAATTAGGCCGTTGGAATTGTTTTGCTTTCTTCTAGTGATAGAGAGCTGCCCCTACTCCCTTTTCTCTCTCAATACATATTCTCTCTTTCTCATATTCTTTCTCTCGCCCTCGTGTTTTCTCTCTCTCGCAACCTCTCTTGCACTGTCTCTCTCTCTGTAAGTATGGGCAGGCTTTCAAGGTGTGTTCCAGAGGCAGTCTGACTGGATTGTAACTGGTCTCTGCCAGCAGACAGAGATTTGGAAAAGTGAAGCTTGCAGAACAGGAGCTCTAATAACAAACTCAGGAGCAGTAAGTACCAGATTCATACTCATATCTACTGAAGAGGGTGTGAACATCAAGGAGGAAAACCAATAGCCAGCCCTATCAAACAACCACTGCTACAGCCTTCTGCCTTTGGTAGCACCTCACAATGTCCTAACGACATGATTCATCTTCATCTTGGAAAGAAAGCAAATGTTCTGACATTCCTTTGAAATGGTTAGCAAAAGGACTAACTGTAGTAGCCTTTTTTAAAGCAAGCAGAAGTCATCTTGTACTTTCAAATTCAGATATAAAGCAGAAAATATAAAAATGTGGGCTGTTTTGGTTTTTTTTTGAGTTGCTGTCTTCTTGATAATGAAAGGATTTTAACAGAATAAAGGAATCCTCCCAAATTTGGAGTAAGCCTTTGGAAATTAGTTCCTTCATTACTTGCTTCTGTCACTCTCCTCTTCTCAGAAGAAATACAGTCTTTTAAGAGACCAGATGAAAAGCCTCTGAAACCTGCAGCAGGTCAGACAGGATTATTCTAACAACCGTATCAGTGTTCTAAGTATCACACAAAGTTGGGAGAAGAGATTTTCATAGGCGAACCAAAATTTATTGGTGCAGAGCCAATACAGATCTTTATCTAGTTAACCAGGTTTGGAGAAGCTTCCTCTTCCCATAGTCATCTCCATGGCCTCAAGGAACCCAGCAGTTAAGGAGTACAATATGAAATGATGAGGTGTCTCTCAAGGAGAGAGTCACCATGCAAGCAGTGTTTAGAGATTTATTTGACCAAAGAAACTATATGATACCAGAACATACACCATACCAAAGAACTAACATGAAGGCAATGCACTGCCAGGATCTGATTTGTCTCTTAGGATTTTGGTATGCCTGGAGGTTCCCTTTACAATGGTGCTATCTAAGAATGGTGGCAAATTCCAAAATAACGCTGTGCCTGGAAAGAATAATGAACAGAAAGAGTAATGAAGGGTGTAAACTGCCCTAAAGCAGACTTTGCTAAAGTCTTCAGTAAAAGCCTCAGTCTATAGCAAGACTCGCGTGATTTGCATTTGGTAATGGTGACAGGAAAGAATTCAGAAAGGTTTCCTTGAGGAGACCATGAAAATGTGAGGTGCTTTTAATCCCAGAAGAGCAACATGATGTTTCAACTATTTTTAAATTTCTGAATTTGTCCACTCTTGGCTGCTCCTCATTGTTTCATTTTCCTTGCCATTTTTTTGTGCCTCCTCTCGGTGGTTATCAGGCAGTAACATCATACTATGAAACATTGTGCTATTTCTTTAGCCAAAGCCAAGTCTGTTTTCGCTGTGACTTGCACAAACAAGCTGTATAATATGAGAGCTTGCAAAAACAAGCATTTCAGTACAGTTGAGATCTACGCTGTAGTAGCCAAGTTGCATGCTTGGTTTGGTTTTTTTCCCCTCTCTCAACAGGCAAGAAAGCACTATCCGGAGGCCCTTAACTAACAGGGGCTCGAAGGCCTGAATTAGCATTCCAATCTTTTTTATTAAAACAGCTCACAGCAGAAAAATAGACCTGACCTGCTTACCACAGAGTAAGGCTTGGGGTTTGTGTTATGCGTGTGTAATTCAAGCTGACATGAACTGTTGTTGGAAGAAAGGAGAAGGCAATTTCTGGATTTTAACTTGAAATGGCAGTGATGACTTGCATGCCCCCTAATATCAGATGAGAAAATTGTTGAGGCTGACCATTAATTGGCAGATCTGGTTCAGGGATTACAGAACAGGAGTTGTCCTTGGGTTACTTTTGACTTACACATTGTTCAAAGTGCACTTGCATTCAGAAATTTTGCCTATATGAATAAAACCCTAGATTTTAATATGATTGTAAATGACAGAATTAAAGTAATGCTCATTAGAAGGAGATTAGACATTAGGGTGCTCTTAACTTAGAGCCTTTGGAAAAGGGCTATTTTGGAATAGATTTTGCTACTGTATTCAACAAGAAAAAATGAAATAATGGGATCTTGTGGACTGTGTGCTTCTGAACACAAGATTTTGGTAATGGTACTCTTAAAATAGATTTTCTTGCATCTTCATGTGCAGTAATTTTTGCCCTGTTAAAAACCATGGGATTTACTACAGATTCGCTTCCATATGCAAAATGTATAGGCAACTGAGGAACAACAGGTCTGTCTTAATGACGTCAAATGCTCTTCTCTGGAAGATACTTTCTTAGTGTGCACAGTCATGTATTCAAAGCAGAAAATTATAGGATGGTAATTTAAGCTTAACGTCTTTAATTACTGGGTGTACCAGTCAATCTTGTATCTTTTGCTTGGGATGTCAAATTATATTTCTGCATATCATTGTCTAAACTTTGTTTTCTCCTTCCACAACTCTGAGGGACACAGTCAACTCACATTTACAATCAAGTCTGGATTCTAAGTCAGAATTTTTTCTGTTCCATTTAAAAGCCTGAAGAATCACTAAAAAAAAAAATAAAAGTTCTATAGTGTTTCAAACAAAATACTTTAGCAGAAGCCACCTGCAATTATAGCTATATAAGTAAAAGGGATTTAGTAGCTTTATTATCTAAACAGAAATGTAGGGATTGAACTAGGGAATGAACCAGTGCATGCAATGGGAACCTATTTGTGACAGTTATGCAAATGAAAAACTTGAGCATGGGAGACGAGTGTACAACCTTTTTACCGTAGAAGTCACGAAAAAATGGGCTCAATCTGTAGAGGCTGTATATTGCCATTAAAGGCATGTTGTTCCAGGCTCCATGGTGGAATAGGCTAACCATCTGTGCTGATCTGAAGGAACATACCTCTGCATACCATCCTCTACCCCTTTCTGCCCTACAATTCTGTTCAGTAACTTGAAGGTTTTGAGCAGGGACCTAATGTTTTGTGACTTACACTAAGCCAGGCACAGTTTCCAGTGTTACATGGGTTGACTTGTGGATCCTAAAATGCTGTTTAATATGCACATGCTTTGCAACTATGTGTAAGCCAACTTAAAGTGAGATGGAACTTGACATTATGTAAAACCTAAGCAGGAAATGGGGAAGAAAAAATAAAGGAGTGTAAGTGGAGAGAGATGTCAGAGTAACAGATATGAAAGGACTTTCCATAGCAAGGTCAGTTAAAATTAATATGAATGCAAAGTAACAAATCAGTTATGTGTGCTGCTTATGTAAAGCTAAAGCTAGCTTGTTATTACTGATTAAGTAGAAGGGTGCTGTCCGGAGTTTACATTATTCTTTCATTAAATTCATGTTTAGGCTAAATTTTCTAGTCTGAACTGTAATTAAAGTCAATACTTGAAATGGTGGCCATCTGTTAGCAAATCTAAAACAAAGGGATAGAAAAAGAAAACCAAAACTTATTTGTTTGAGTTCTGTTGAGAGTATGATCATTTATTAAAATATACCTGTGCTACAGCTTGCTTTAAAAAGTTTCCAGAAACACCAAGGAAAATGGCTGAAGCCAGTTCTTTCTCCCTGCATCACCTTAGTAAGCCAGAATCAGCTGATTACCATTAGCAAAGAGGAAGAGAAATAAGGTTTTTGTTTTTGAAGCACGATGCAATTTCAAAATTATAAAAAATAATATTCAGATAAGTGATTCAAGTAAGTAATTTTGTGTAAAGATTTCCAGATGGAAAGACTTAACGTAGATCAAAACCTTGATTTTCCACCTAGATGAATACAGGTCATAGGCCAACAAAACTTAGTAAGTCCAGGTACAGCATGTTCCATCTGTGCTCCTGAGCAATTGGTCTTACTCTGCTCTAAAAGTATTCTAACCTGTCACATTGGCTTAATCCTGAGCACTTTAGATTTAATTAAGGCCTAATTTTTGTTTACCTTTTAAAAGAACTATCCCTTCATTGTCTAGTTGGAGGCTTCTCAAGTAACATTTTATTTCTTATTTCTATGTGCACTCTGGAGTTGCTGCTTCTGTTGTGATCATTTGCAGTTAATATACAAAAGAAGCAAGAGCCAGATAGAATAACAGAGGAACAGCCATTCAGAATCTGCGACAGCAGAACAAAACTCAGAGAAGATGAAAGCTTACACTGTGCAAACAGCTTCAAGTAGCTGTTTTATAGTCTACATAACAAGCTGTATAAGTTACACAAGTATGAAGTCTTACAGAATTAAATCAAGTTTAAACAGGGAGAGCCTCTATTGCCTCTGATTAGACAATGACAGTGTTTAAGATGCTTTCAGTTTAGAAACAAATGACCCAAAGGCATCTCGGCAGAACAGGACAAAGGCAGATTTACTAGTGGGTATATCACTGCTTCACCTCTGCCTGCTCTTGCTACCACCAGCCAGCACAGCACTTCCATGTCATATCACACTACAGAGTCCATGCTTTCATGCCTGTGCAAAGCTCCTTCCCTGGCACACATAGTACAGTTGCTGTGGGACAACCCTTTTGTTGTCAACAAAGAGTAATCATGGATTACTCTTCATTGAAGTATTGGAGGATGCCTTTTATTGGAAAGGACAACTACTTCAGCCTCTTTATCAGCCGTATTAATTCTGCAGGCAGTGTTTAACCTAACTCCATGAGTTAAGGTTGAAAGGGATGAAAAAAGTAGTTGTCCAGTTTTAATCAAAAGTAAACAAAGAAGTGCCATTGACCTGTGATCACACAGAAGTCAATTGTAGACCGAAAAATAGACATTTAGATAACCTATCATATTTCAGTTATAAGGAACCTAGGTACTACTCAGGGCTGTTTGATTAAGCAGACGGTTGATTAAACAACAGAAGGAACAACTATTTTTATCAGAAAGGCAAAGAGGAATTAATAACTTGAGCAGTGCAGAAGAAAAGAGTCTTTCAGCTGCTTCCTGAAGTTGATTAGTGTTCTCTGCAGACACATTGTCTCAACTTTTGCAGTAACACTGTGGTCCTTCCCTGCCAACAGGGAGGTTTTGTTTGCTTTAGTCATCTTAGAGCACAGTCACATGTCCATGAATGCTGGTAGCCATTGATCATATTCCATGAAACCGGTTCAAGAAAAAACTTTTAAATGGAAAATGCCACGTAAGAGGGCACAAAACTGCCATAACAATCTTTCAATGAAGCGATTGGCAATGACTTGCTCTCGCTTTTAAAAAGTGCACCAAAGATTATTCTCCCTGCCAGTGACTCAGCTGGTAATTGATGTAAGCAGGGGAGTTGGAAGGAGTTAGTGAGGATCATATTATATTTGTTTTGTCAAGCAGTATCTCCTGCCCTGTGATGTTAAGTTGAAAACAAACATACTCATTGAGGACACTGGAAGATTTTATGCTTTGGAAAATGCACCCACTAAAGAACCTAGTTGAGTAAAGTCAATAACACCTTTACAAACAAGTGTTACGGCAAAAATCAAAACAAATGTTCTGCAATGAACCATCTCCATCACCGGTCTGAGGTTTTGAAGCAGAATTCTAAAAAAGCTGGTTTTAATAATTATTGAGTTAGACATACGTAATTGATGTATATAATACACAATGAGCTGAACACATGCTTCACGTTCTAAAACAAGGGGAACCAAGTAACACAAAGGCCAAAGAATTAAAATACTCTCTTCTCCTTAGCATCGCTATGGCACTGATTTTGTTCAAAGCACTTTACACATGCTAATCAAATTGGTCTTGCAGTACCTGTAATAACATATCAGCACGACTTTCTAAAGCAGCAAAGGCAGAGAATCATAGAAAATTACAGAAAAACAACTATGCCAGATGCTTTATTCAAAGGAAAAATAAGTGAGTGCTGACAGGGGAAGCTGTGCTATGAACAGTACAAGGAAAAAGCCATACCTGAACTGCTAAGGGGTTGGGTGGGTTTTGTTCAATGCTAAGTCTTAGTAAAGATAAGGAAAAAGAAAAAAAAAAATATGGAGAACAAAGTGTAAGCACTGATGGATTTGGATGGTTTGTTTAGTACATTTTGGTCCAGACTCTCGGGAGTATCATGCATCAGGCTTTATTGCCCCATCCTCCTAAAAGCGCTAACCACCTAAAACTTTGGGCAGCATTACCGAGCCTTTGTACTCTGAAGGCTTGTCCTCAGGCGCCTCAACTTCTGCTATTCACTCAAGCACCTCAACTTCTGCCATTCAAAACAGGGAAGCACGATATCGGTGCTCTCTTCAGAAAGCAGCAGTCTCCTCGGCTTTGGACAACCCAGAGCCGGCGGAGCGTGGATGAGCCTGGGGAGCGGTGCCTGGGAAGAGCCGGTTGCATCTCAACGCGTTGGGAGATCGCCGGACTCCAAGGTGCCTCCCGGCCCCGGCGAAGGCACTATCGCCAAAATCCTCGTGAACGTTTTAAACGCTCTATCACTATGATGAAAGCTGGTCAGTCACCCTCTTGTATAACACAAAGGGCATGGGATTGCAGCAAAGGGTCAAAGTGGCTGAAGAAATGTAAACAGTGCTTTACGGAGGTATACCGTATTTGCCTTATGCAATCAGTAACACGAGATAAAACAGTAGCCGGAGGGCGGGTTTCTTTGTTTTGTGCCTCTCCCGCCTCCCGTGTGAAGGGGCGCGAGTGGGGGGGAGTGTCCCGGAGCGGAGCGGGGCCGAGGCCCGGGCAAGGCAGGGTCGGGTCGGGAGGC
>VWZK01020477.1:219926-230440 GCA_013396935.1 Baryphthengus martii | reverse complement strand
CCCCCCCCCTCGATTCTTCTCTGTCCGTTGGGCAGAGGAGCCGCCTGCCCTCGCGTCCCAGCTTCGCGGTTAGAAACGCAGCGGTGGGTCTACAGGGGTCACCTGTTGCTGGGCCGATGGAAGGCGAGTCAGGGGTGGAGAGCGGGCAGCAAGGCTGAACGCCAGCAGCCTCATCCCTCACGCTGTCGCTCTGCCAGTGGAGCATTTTCTCCTGATCCTTCCCTCCCGCAGGAACAAGTCGGTTCTCTTTCACAATTTCCTCATTGTTTCCAGATGATGAAAATGTTTTTATCTCTCGGGTTAGGTTCAGCTTTCATAGCAAATGACTGGAGATCTGCCATGAAATATAACAGCAGCAGAATTCAGAGGAGAGAGAGGTAAACGCTCTCTTCTTGCTGGCCCGGGGGAGGAGAAGGCCCGTTTTACCCTTCCTGGGTGCGCAGAAGAGACTCCTTGTTTGTGCTCAGAGACTGGAATAAGGGATTATTCACTCAGGAATATTCCTATGACCTAATGTTACCTCCTTGAGTAAGAACCTGGGCTGCAAATCAGGCTTATTTATGAATTGTTTTTGTAGAAACTTATTTTTACTTTCTCTTTCCCCACTGACTTAGAAAGAATTTAGAAAACCAGCTTCCTATTTCAGGTGCCTAAATTAGATGGTTTGAGACTTGGCTTCTGTTCTGTGTTTTAGTATCTTGCCTTAGTTGATGAAAAGAGGGCAAGCTGCTTTTGCTGCGTTTGATTTTATTTTGTTCCATAAGATTGTATTTTGTGTCCTTTTCTCATCTTTACTATTTCTTCCATTAAGCTTCTGCCTGCCACATAAGTTTCATAAGTAATTGGTTCCAGTCTTTATTCTATTTCAGGTGCAGTATTTTAGCTCTTGTTCTGTGCTAATTTTAAAATAATTGCTACGTGAGAGTTTTAGTCAATTGATAGTTAACAAAATAACAGAAATGG
Source organism: Baryphthengus martii (assembly GCA_013396935.1). NCBI lineage: Eukaryota > Metazoa > Chordata > Aves > Coraciiformes > Momotidae > Baryphthengus > Baryphthengus martii. Next base: position 229,477 of record VWZK01020477.1, on the reverse strand, counting down.
GTGTGTGTGTGTGTGAAGAGCTGAAGTCACTGTCTTGAGGTGGTGCAGAATAGTCATTTGTTTTACTCAGGAATTAAATTTCATGCATTTCCAGTTATTGTGCTGAATGTACTGAAAGCTTTTTCTTATTTACTGCTCAGCTCATGAAAGCTGAGTGAAGTGTGTCTGGCTCTGCTTATCCTCTTTCTGCTCACAAAACGACCCAGGAGAGCACTGCATGTTAGAAATTCAAGTTCCCAGAAGGACATTCTTGTTTCTTTGCAGCTTCCGTAACTGTTTTGGGACATTGCAGTTTGTATCTCCTTCAGCCTGATTTTTTTCTCCATATTTTAAGGCCTTTTAAGTTTAGAAATGTCAAGTTGTGGAGCCTGTACATTTTGACACTATTCCTTTAAGGCTGTCATCAGTCATGTATCTTGAAAGCTGTTACCCAAATCTGGCTTTTTGATCGATAATTAACAAACAGTGTCATGGTGCTTTTCTTCCATGTTTGATAAAATGTAGTTCAGGAGAAAAGATTTCAAGCAGTGGTAAGACTTGTTGAGGTCAAATTTACCACAGAAGCAACACCAGAACTGATTTTGCAGTAAGCTTTAATCAGATCACCTGAAACATTCAGCTTATTTTAAATTCTAATATTTGGTGTACACAAGTAGACTTCCTAGACAAGTAGTTCCTAGATGAACCTTCCTAAGGTTCATCAGAAATCAAGGTTGAAATGCTAGCCAGCCTATTAAAAATCAAAGTCCAACGGATTCGGAACCACTAATTTTGCCAGGGGGAGGACACAAATTAACCTTTGCTCTTGATCCACACACCCACCCCCAATCCGCCCCCCCAGAAACAGCTGGCGTAGCAGAAAATTTTCAGCCAGTACTGCCACAGTATCTCCGATTGATCCCCCAGGAAGGAAAGGTACAGAGTGCCTGACATCTCTGTTTCTGCCTCTAGCTGACAATCCCAGCGAGACCTCAGACTTTGTTTGCAAATTCTGCAATGCTGCTTGTTAGCGTGTAACGTAGCACGGCAGCATTGGAATAAGGCTAATAAACCAGATGTTGCACAAGCCAAAGTACACGTTCTTAGTAAAACATTTGAATGAATATATGCAAACTTGAAATTCAATAGTCTGATTAATTTCCTAAGTTTAGAAAAGCACATCAGGAAATAAATTGGATGAAAAAAGCCTTTCCAAATGCAATGTAGTATGAAGTAGTGTTTGTGTTACAGAAAAGTATATGTTCCTTTAATTATGATAAATGTATCCCCAAACATTATTTTAATACAAATACCTCCAGGAAAGCAAATACTGTATGATGAACTTGCGATGTTGAGGCAAAGTTGTGCTTATCTCTTGCTTTTTGAAGTTAGCAGCAAAGGTTCTGATCACTTCAGGAGTCAGCATTCTATTCCAATGTCGGTGTAACTGGAGTTTTGCCCGTGCCACTTTGACTTACTGTGGCTTGGCGTGATAAGGAAAAAGATGAGGAAAAGAAAACTTACCTCCTCATCTGTGAAATTAGTTAATGCACGTTAGTGAAAATCTTGTGCAATGACCTAGTAAGGATGAAGTATCTTTTTGTATTTACTTGCAGAAATCATCCTTTCTCTTTCCGCTGCCCCTGAGTTGAGCTGCAGATAGCATGTGTCGTTACAGGCTCATCTATACCCTTCAGAGGAGACATTAGCTTTTGTACGGTGGCCTCTGGTGATCAACTGGCGTGATCAACAGACAGTGTATGTATCCCATACAATTCACACGAACACAAGTTTCAGACAAGCCAGACAAAGAAAGTGGCGTGTATTTACTGAGCACAGCTCCTTAATCGCCATGTTGCATTCTGTCTTTAGTCATGAAGATGTAAGATTGTTTTCTTGCGGTCATAAGAAGCCAAAATACTTAATTTCTTCATGATGGTGAGGAGTTGGAGACACAGAATAACAGCAAGTGCATAAATACATAGAAAGGTAGATAGAGTTGGAGAACGGACTTCACAGCTGCTTGATGAACAGACTGACAGCTGCTGTCACGTTTACATTTTGACAGACCTTCAGCAAGCTTCTTTGTCATGAGCACTTACATGGTTTAAACCCCATGCTTACACATGGTATGTGGTAACTAAATATTCATTTCTCTTCTGCTGTTTCATTTAAATAAAGGCACTGGATAGAAAACTACTCTTAACAGCTCACAATGCAAAGTGTTGTTAATGATACTTAGGATCTTTGAGGACTCAGAGTGAATGGCAACCACATTACAAACCCCAAGTTTTTTAGGCAAAAAGAGCAAACCCTTTCTGTATTCTGTGTTGTACAGGTATGGAAAATGGTTGTTTCCTCTGGAATACTGCTGATGGTAGCAGTTCAGAATATAAGGAACATCTCTAGAGAAGTTACTATTCCTACTGTTCTTCAAACAGAATGTAAACCTTTAAGATCTGGTTCAAAGCTCGATGCAGTCAGTGGAAAAAGTGTTGGTTCAGTGACTTCATCCCTTAATGTTTACCAGCATTCATCTCTCGTGATAAACAAAAAAACTCCCTACCCAAAAAACAAACCCAAAATGAAACACATGAAATAGTTTATTGAATTATCTTAATAATTAATTTAAAATGTGTTCTATGGAAATAATGTAATTTTATTTTGCAAAGCATTTTTATAGGCACTACATTTAAAATAAAACTGCTCTGAAGGTTTTTAGTGAAAAATGATGATTTTATTGAAACCAAACTGTTCTGAACAGCATGTGAATTTAAAACTTCCCAAGAAAAAGGCCTGATATGTGAGAATAAAATGTTGGAAGCCTTTTTTATGGAATGGTATCAGCTGCTTTAAATAATTTAAAATTATTAATATTTTAATAAAAGCTTCTTTTAAAAATCTCATCTGAAGCTGACTTGCTTCACAAAGGAAATAAATGTTTAAAAAAACCCCACTCAATCTGGGCCATAAGACTCATTTTGTTAGGTTGTGCTTGAGCTTGATTAGAGAGGGATCTTCCCACTGAGTTTTTACCCCCAGAGAGTTTCAGTGACATTGTTATAAATACATGGACAAAGTCTCTCTATTGGGCATATTTGCTTTAAGAATCAAGTAAAATCAAGCAGTTGAATGGGAAAGTTCAAGGATTATTTTTTTTTGTCATTACTAATACAGCAATTTACTAAAATACAGGAACTAGAAATGAAAATATTTGTTTCTGGTTACAAAAAGAAGCAAAGTAAAAGTCTAGAAAAGATACGACTTCTTAAAAAAAATGTCAAATGTTGTTTACTGAAGTGGGCTTCACTTTGATTAGACCCTGTTGGCATGGATTGTGGTGGACAAGTGATGCTGCTGTTCAGTTGCAGAGGTAGGAAAGTGCTGCAGTGACTGTAAAGCAAGAGCGGGCCTTTGTCACCTGGGAAGCTTTGCTTTGAGTTGGCTCATAACTGTGTCATTGTTGTCTGAAGTAGCTAGCACTTGTGTTGGTAGAAGCTGGCATCCTGCTGGCATGGTCTTTTTTTTTTGTTTTTTTTTAAACAAGCTCTAATTTGGAAAATCCAAACTGGAGACAGAAAGTCATCCTGAATATGGGCTGCCTGAAACCAAGAGACATGAATGCGTAGAAGCATTTGTAATTAGGAAACACTCAAGACTTACCTGTACTTGGAGAACAAAGCCAATGTTTGTAGCACTTCAATGTTGTTCTTGCCCAAGTTCAGAGTAATGGGATCTGAAAGGACTTGTTAGGGACAATGTTGATTTCTTATGAGAGGGCTCAGAGGGTACTCAGATTACAGCTACCCTGGAACCTACTGCTAGGAAGTGTGGTAACAGTATTAAGTATTGCATACTATCGTGATTATGGAAATTGTCTAAACCAGAATCATATAAAATAGAATTAAAGCTTGTCTGTATAATGAATTCACCTTGATATAGTACTTTCCTCTTACCAGCTGTATACTGTAATATTACAACTTCAATTCATTTACAGTAACATTGCAAATATTATGATCTAGATGTTTCTATCATTTGTAATTCTTCTGATACGTTCTGTTCTTGGTATGACTACCCGTGTATTTTAGATATAACTTTATAATTCTCTGGATAGTACTTTATCTGTGGAAAGAATAAAACTCCCACTGAATACGGGTGACTAATTAGGAAGTCCTTTCTTAATCAGGATGCATTTATAACCTTTCTGACAGAAGGTTGCACAGCATTTTAGGAATTTAATTTTTCAATTTGCTGCATGTTGTCAGCTCTCAGGCAAGTCTGAGGCTGTCAGCCCTCACAGGAGAGCTCCCAGGGAACTCCACTGCAGCAGAACAGAATGCTTTCAAATTGCCTATAGGGGTGAGCAGAAATGTAATTTAGGAAGTGCTTATCTCACCAACTCTAATGTGGATTAGCTATGTGAGTTGTACCTAGTTTGGGGTTTTTTTCTTGTAAAATTATATTTGCATGCCAAAATACTGTAGAGTGAAAGAAACTGGTGTGGCAGGCGTATACACTGCATCCCAGTGAAGGAGGGAAAGAGCCCTAAGATCTGACTAACAGGTCAGCTGGACTGTTGGAACATCAGCAAAACCAGGAAGCCGTCAGAAACAGATACTTAAAAAGTCGTGTAATTTTTCATAAAATACAGAAATGGCATAACTTCCTTATTTTCTATTTTAAATTAGTGGAAAACATATTTAAAATAAGGCTTGGTCTTGCAAAGTGCCACTCATTGTTGACTTTTAAGAGTGTTGTGGTTTAACCCCAGCTGGCAACTAAGCACCACACAGCTGCTCACACACACCCCCTGCCCCCCAGGAGATGGAGGGAAGAGAAGTGGAAGGGTAAAGGTCAGAAAACTTGTAAGGTGAGATAAGAAAAGTTTAACTATTGAATTAAAATGTAAAATAAAATAAAAGGAAAATTAAAATAGCAAAAGAAACAGAGAGAAATAAACCCCAAGAAAGACAAGTGATGCAAATGAAAAACAATTGCCTGCCACCAGCCAGCTGATGCCCAGCCAGTCCCTGAACAGTGGCCCCTGGCCAGCTTTTCTCCCCAGCTTTGTATGCTGAGCGTGATGTCATGCAGTCCGAAATATCCCCTTGGTCAGTTGGCGTCGGCTGTCCCAGTTGTTCCTTCCCGACTTCTTGTGCTCCCTCAGCCTACTCGGTGGTGGGGTGAGGAGCAGAAAAGGCCTTGACTCTCTGCTCAGCAATAACAAAACATCCCTGGACTATCAACACTATTTCCAGCACAAATCCAAAATAGCCCCATACCAGCTACTATGAAGAAAATTAACTCCACCCCGGCGAAAACCACAGAGCGGAGGCATCTGTACCCATAAAAAGGTTTTGTTTTGTTTTGTTTTTTCTCAGTGCTGGATTAAACTTCGGAAGTGATGCAGAAGAAATAGTCTTGGACTTTCGGAACTCAGAACTAGTATGTTAATAAATTAGAATAACAAGAAAAAATGTGTCTGGTAAATCTTAATAATCAGTTGTCTAGCTATGAATACTATCTTGTTTGTGTTCAATAACAAAGATACTTTTGTATTAGAATAGCTGAACAACCGTCACTGACTAGTTTATTTGCTTTATAAAGAAAGGCAAGGTATTGTAATAAATCTCTGTTCATTTTCTTGTATGTTCATTCACTTCTTTACTACATACTACTACTTACTCTACACAGCAGAGCCCCCTGCTGTTATAAAGACCCTCTGAATACCAAAGAGTCTTTCTGTGTTTTGCTGTCTGGACGTTTTGTTAAAATCCCAAAGTAGTCTCAAGATCCAAGTTGCATGGATTTGGTCTTAATTCAGGAATGAAGTCCTGCCTGCATAGAATGCATTAGTGCTTTTGGCAACAGTCACAGTTTATATAAAATATAAACCTCGCTTGTCTTTGTGTAACTCTGGAGAAAGACCTCTGCTGGTAATGGATTGGTATAGACTGAAAAGAAAACGCACAGAGAAAAGGGAAACAAAACCCACCCTGGGCTGTAACTTAAATACTAAGAAGAAAAGGAAAAGGGCAAATCAGACAATTCAGTAACTCTGCACGCATTCAGAAACCACCACACACACATGGGGGAGCCCAAGGTGCTCACACGTACAGAAGAGTACGTTCTCGTGCCCTGAGAGGGAACTGGGCTCAAGATAAAGATTCACAGGGGAGGAAGGATAGAAAAAAATCAGTAAGTTGTACTGCAAATTATGTTCGATTCTTTATTCACCATATAATATTGGTAGTAAGGATGGAGAGGGCTGGCATGACAAACAGGCAATCTGAAGGATACGTTCCAGGGCAGAAATGTAATTTACCTCTCAGAAATGCAGGCCCTGCTGAGACAGCAGAGGTCTAATGCTTTTCCTGTGGCTTTGGTCCTAGTAGTGGCACTGTTACGGCAGTAGCACACTGCTGTCTGAGAACACTGACTGCAGTCTTCAGGCAGAGAAATCTGTGCAAGAGATTGCAATAAGGATGGTTTTATAGTTGAGGCATTGGGCACAGAATCAGGAAAACTAGATTGGACAAAACTATGTACCTCTATGTCTTACATCTATCTGTGAGAGATAAAGCTAATAGTTACATACACTTGTTGTAACTTACAGCATCTAGATACCTACAGCATCTAGAAAACCGCTGAGAGTATGCTTGTGTGGAGAGATGATAAGCAGAGTTCAGTGATGTTCTCCCACTATCAAAATTCAGGATTTAAAATACTTCTAGTTGTGTTTTGACTATATGTACTTTATATTGTGAGTTATAAGTGCAAGCGTTGTAAGTCTAACTAGTTTGTGTTTCAGTGGTGGAAATCTTAGTTGTAGAATAGTTTAATAAGCATCCATCCATCCTCTTTTGCTTTATGTGACTAATTTGGAATCAAAATGTTGAGATTATTTTATTGTCTTTACTTTTTACTCTGTCAAAAACACAAAGCTATTTGGAGCAATTACTTCTATCTGTGTTTGTTTTATCACCAGAAATCAAAATCCTTTGTGGTGCAATAATGTGAAAGCTTCCACTGCAGCCAGTTATGACATGCAGGGCTTCCAGTGGAAAACAGGTAGAAAACCCATTTACCAAACAGATCCTTCTGGTCATTTAAATCTCGCAACAGTTTTACATGAAATCTATTCATTTAAGAAGAGTGCAAAACAAGAGCAACAAAACTCTGTAGTTTGTCTATTACCAGAACAGGCTTTTCAGTGTCTTTTAGTTAACTTGCTTATATTACTGAATACACGAAGTTACAAATATTTACATTAAAGACTTGTGAAATCAAATGCAGTGAGAAGTACAAAAGAAGCAGAGTAATTGTACAAATGTGGATCATAATCTTCATTTAGGGGCTATCTTCATGGAGTTTCTGTCCTTAGCAAGCTACGCCCCTCTCCATGAGGGTGCTTTGTGATGGCTTCTCCCTCTTTAAAGTGACTGCTAAAGGGTGAGAAGATGTTCTTCTGGCCCGGTGGGAAAAGTGGAGCCTAAACAGATTAGAAGTGATTAAACCTCTTGCATTTCCTGAGTATGTGTGTGAAAAATAGCATAGTCCAGAGTTCTGTTACTCTGTTTTATCCAGGAGCTCTCACTGGAGGTCTGCCCTTGACAATCACAGAGATAAGCTGTCAAGAGAAGATGGTAAATGATTTGGAGTAATCATACTTGGAGCCAGAATTGCAACCTCCCACTTCAAACAGTAAATTTGAGAAATCTACTCCGAGGAGATCATGGTGAGTATTAAATGAAGAGATTTGGTTTTTAAATCTAGAAAAGGAAAATTTAATCCTAAAATTGTCACCTGTAGACTTTGTTATATGAGTTTATCTGTCAGGATTACTAAGAGAAACCACATTTCAAATTATTAAGGTGAGGATGTACTTCTTTACTGTTGTTAATTTTATTATATCACATGACTTCCCTGTGTTATCTCCTAAATGTTCAGATTTTCCTCAGAAAAGATATATGTGGCCTTTCAGAAGATGTTTCAGTTTTTGCAGTCCACATTTAAGGTATGTGCAGCAGCCACGTCACTGAGCGTGTCAGGTCTTTTATGAATCTGCAACTCCACTTTCAAGTTTCACAGAAGCTGTAATAAAGGAACCTCAACAGTTAAGCTGAATAAATCAAGCACTAGCGAGACTCCAGACGAGCTTGCTTGGCAAGGAGGATAGCGTGAGCTATCTGATCTGTAGGGAGGGTCCACAAGCCACAGGAAGGTAAGACCTCCGGGCCTTCGCCTGTAGGGAGAATTTAAATCTGAGAAACTATGACAAGGGCTAGTCTTCTTCTCCTGGAAGGAAGAAGTGTCTTTTTAATTTGCCTGGCAGGGAGCAACAATTTGGGCTGTCCTGGCAGATGAGTGAATACTCCCTGTAGATGCCTGTCCACCAAGATCTGACCAAAGGCATCAAAGTAACTCAGTACTGAGCTAGTAGATTGTATTAACATTTGAAGAGCTGTAAAAGTCACTCAAAGAGTTTCTTCCATACTGCTTTTAGGAGCTTCCCTCCTCCCAATGTTTTATTCTCAATACATAGGTGCAGCAAACTGATTTCAAGACTAAACTACAAACATAAAATAAAAATGCTGTTATATTAGGCCGAGCCAGCCTGACAGATGCACTCATTGCTACCCCTGTGAAAGAATCACAGTTGCAGTCAGTTCTTTAACATTTGTTGGCAGCTGTACTTCAGGCTTTTTTAAATAGTAATCTTCAAAAAGGATTTTCTGTTGACACTTTGCTGCACTTTTCTTCTGTAGACATTTCATAGTACAAAAAAACCCCAAACATCCAAACTCCTGTTAATAGCAGTATTGTCATTATCACTTTCCTCTTTTTTTTTTTTTTTCCCCCCAACTCCAGAGGTAAATAATTCCCATATAAACATTTTGTAGGAATACAAAGCTTTTACATGCTGATTCAAAGTTTCATTCTAAGATCTGTATCTCGAGGGCATTTTGGAGTTGAAATGATTATTTCTAGATGATGTGTTTCTTTAAAAATGTATTTTACAGAAAGCATAAAAGTGCAGCTTGTTTACATTATGCTATTAATATTTTTTGGTGGGAGCGATAGGAAAATTAACATAGTAATGTAAAAACAGAATCTGCAAGTGTAACTTTCAGAGGCATGGCTGAACAGCCTAGCTGCTGAACCGCCGGGCTCCCGAAGGAACAGCTGGCGAGAACCTTCCCACTCAACTTCAGTCTTTTTTTCTGAACTGAGGAAAATGGTATTTTAACACTTCCTGACTGGTGGTACGGTTCAGCGTAACGTCCTCCTGCTGCTGCCTCTTATGGGGCACAGGTAACGGGAAGGCAATGAAGGAGCTCCCGTCACGTACCACCTCGAATTCAACGTAAGGCCACGGAAACGTGAGAGCCAAGCAGCACCCGGCCGGTTGGGAACGCTGCCCGGCTTTCACCGAGATGGGCGATGGCGCCCGAGTCCCGCCAGCGCTCGGCCGCCTCCGGAGGTGAGGGCGAGAGGTGAGGCCCGAGGCGGGCACCGCAGCTCCGGGGACCTCGCCGCGGCTTCTCCCCGATGTCTCCTCGGGCCCGGCG
>VWZK01020477.1:153144-219391 GCA_013396935.1 Baryphthengus martii | reverse complement strand
GCCGCCGACCGGCTCCCGCGGTAGCACGCGCTGCCTCGCTTCCTGTTCGCTCTTCGCCGCCCGCGGCCGCTTCTCGGTACCCGCCGCGGCAGAGCGTGCCCTTGCGGGGTCGGGGCCACAAGCTGTCGACCGAGCCGTTCGGTTTTGAAGGAGGGGGAAATATTCGACTGCTTCCGTGCTGCTCTGAAGTAGTGTTTATATGGAGCAAATAATCGTTGCCTCTGCAGTCTCTGCTTGGAACGTGGAGGAAGTACCGCGTTCCTCTTGCAGGGCAGTGAACTAGCGCTATTATGCTGACGGATCTCTATGCGGCTAGCAGAATCGTTTGTTTATGTGCTAGTATTGTTTAGTAACTATGTAATTTATTAAAAATATAACAAACGTAATAACTTAGACAATTCGGTTTGCCCTTTGGATGAGTAGTGTGCCTAGGGCTGGTTGGGAGAGCCTTCAGTTGTGCTGTTTTCTCATCAAGTAGTTGAGAAGCAGCAGGACTGAGACCTTCGCTGCGATTTCTGTCACGTAGTCCAAATGTGTATGTTGAGCTGTCGCTGGTGTCTCACTGCAGTTTTGTTACGTGTACAAAATGGAGTTATTTAGCCTCACACACGTAACAACAGCTAATTGCACTGTTGCTGTATCACGAGCTTGTCTTCATTTTCACTTTTTCCTGGTAAGGATGTTCCTGTTAAAAATAGGCCAGTTTATTCCAGCAGCGCTCCTCTGCTGGAACAATAGCACAGCCCTGCAGAAGGCTGCTCTGGGGCTCAGGGCAGGGGGAGAAGCTTTTACGGGTAATCACGGGAAACAGGTTTCTGTTATTTGATCCCGAAACTTGACTGGTATATACTGTTTTAGCTCTACTCAGAGAAATAATCTCATGCCATTTTTCTGTGCTTGTAGAGGTTAAAAAAAAGAGTAATCTTATTTGCTCTGACTTGCCTGGTTTTTATGTGTTTCCACTCATCCTGGAACAGTTTGGAATGTTAAGCTGTGTGGGGGCATCCTTTCATGTTCTAAGCAGTAGGTGGAACACTGTAAATGGTCACGTTATACACGCCACCGAAGGACGACTACTGAGAAAAAAACACGTGCCAAGTTCTGGTTATTCAGTTGGTGAAAGAAGAAATTAAAATGAATGAGAAGTTGAATATGAGAGTGGGGGATTTTTTTGGGAAGTTTGGTTGTGGCTCTTCTTTTTTAAATAAATGTAATGAATGTCAAACCACCAACAACAGGAAGAGCAAATAAGTCAACCTTACAGACTTTTTAAGCTGATGCTGAAACTTTCACTTTGTTCTGCTCTTTAAAACACATGATATGCACATGTTAGTGTAGATTTTCTATTAGCAACTCTTCGTTGGCTAGCGTGGAGTTTGTGTGCCTGTGCGTCCTGCTCTGGCACAAGTACTGCTCATGGGATCTTGTTTTTCAGTGTGAAATGTTTGAGAGAGAACAAGAAACTACAACCTACAGTACAAGTCAGCCCTTTGCAGAGTGTCAGAAGGCTCTCGTGGGACTCCTCAAGTGGTTGTGTCTGTACTAGCATTTCTGAAATTCTTCCATAAACAAGAGCTTTGTATTTTTTTCTGATTCCTTTGCTAGAAGTGACATGCACGGAAATATTTAGACAGCCACAAATATTGGAGTGTAATATTGAGTAATGCGTCTTAGGCTTTTAAACTTTCTCTGTTTCTGTTGTGATTTAGGTGATCTGTAATTGCCATTTAGACTTTAAAAAAGTTAATTAAAAGAATATTTTCAATGATATTTTCACAACCAAAACACGGCCTCATTAGTCTAGGGAGCCTGAAGTACTTACAGTCAATCAGACAAAACAATTATCACTTCTTAATTTAGCTTCAGCTAAACTTTCTTGTATGAGAAACTCACTCTCTTTTGGGTTAGGAGAATGTTCGGTAGAGTAAAATTGTGTTTGTAGGACTGTGTTGCCTTAGTTATGTTACAGGATGTAATAAGTGTACATCTTCAAAGGATGACTGATATGTTTCAGTGACTAAAGAAGCCCCTACCCACCTAATCCTCCCACCCTTCCAAATGACACACACCCCTACGTGCCAAACCTGTAACACAAGAATGATATTGTTCGGTTAAACACAGTTAAATTCAGGGAAAAATATTGGGTTGGCTCCAATCCCCTTGGGTGGTTTTCCCCAATTTTTTTTTTTAACCTGAGCCTGTAATTAATGGCAAGACCCAGGTGTTCAAAACTGGGTTTAAATGGAACTGCTGTGTCACCTTAATACAGGCAAGCTCCTAGATAGTATTTTTTCAGTGATCTCATACGGACATATCAATAAGTGTACACACAAGACTGCTAAATTCTGAGCTTTAAGACTCAATAAACCGTGATTAGAATTGGTTTTATTATGTCAGTGCCTCCATAAAAGGAATTGAAAAGTTTCTAGTTATATAAAACCTCTATCAAAAGTCTATCTATAAACTGCTCATAGGGTGAAGTACAGGAGTTAGGATGAGCTACATAAAGCAAAATAATTTGTTTATTCTGAGTAGCAGTTAAGTTCCCCTTTACAGATTCATGTACTAATTTGGCAGGTTTTTTCCTAGCCAGTGTAACATTGCAAATTGGTGGTTCCACACGCTGCTAAAATTGAGCCGTCATGGTTCTGTACTCCTCTTTGTTTCAGTGGACACTGGCAAACTTGTAGAGACGTGTCTTGAAGAATTGCATTTGAGAAATTACCTCCTGCTTTTTTCCCCTATGTCGTGTTTCAACATGACTTGACTTTAATGTATGTTCTGTTAATCTCTTCCAGGTCTCTGTTTAAATTTGCTTTGATTTGTGTTTTCAGTCTTAAATCTAATCAAAGCAACATGGTGTATTCCTTACTACTTAAAATCATTTCAAAATCTTGTCTTTAAGTGAAGGTAATGAGGTCTGTAATTTATCGGCATCACTGTTTTAATTGCTTGGAGTAAATTTTTGTCATTTTTCATGTAAATGTGGCATTTAAAGGTTTTCTTGTTTTAAATGATATTATGGTGGGGGACTGCACTGCTTCGGACTGCTTGGCCGATCAGGAGAAGCACTATAGTCTCTCAAACGCTTCGGTCTCGGCCTTTGACTGAGCTGTGGTAGGTTATTTGCATTTTGAATTAACTAGGCTCTTCTATAACCACTCAGCCTTGTCTACGGTGCTCTTGTAGAGTGTGATCCAAATGCATCTGTTTTAATTCGGTCTCTGTTGTGCCTTCTGTTCAAAGCTGCTGCTGCTCTCTGAAGGAGTTGCTTTCAAATGCTTCTGGAAGTGAATGTAGTCAGAATGTACCAAGTTTTAACTCATAGTTTTTCTGTGATTTATTAATTTGTTTAAAGGAAACGAAGACAGCAAAAATGGGAATGTGTGCCTGATTTGACTGGGCATATCTGAGAGCTCAGAACAGAAATTGTGTTTCTGTTCTAATTAACCCTTATTTTACCGCTCTTCACTCCCTTCTCCCTCCCCTTCCTGAGAGTCTGAGGAACAGGATTTGCAGTACAAAGCAGTCACAACAGCTGTACATTTCAGACTTGTTTTCTAACAATTACATAAAGAAAATGGTTGATTCACAGCAGAACCTGTTTTTACTACATTTAAATACAATGGTGTTAGCAGTACAGCCCATAGTTTGTAGCGCCGACTGAATTTGAAGAGGTATCTCTGAGAACAAAATACGAGTTACTTAGGTTTTTTTTTCTTCCTTGGACAGGAATTTTGTCATGATTTGAAATATTTGTCTTTTGTTTTCCCAGGTTCCTGTTGCATGTAAATCATGTCCCTGTGGCTACATATTTATTAGTCGAAAACTCTTACATGCTAAACGTGCTGAGAGATCACCACCCATCACAGGTAATACTTACAGAGGTGGGAAGAAGGAAACAACAGTTCTTTCCCCTTATTTCTGGGAGGCAAAGGATAGAGTATTTTGCTTCTCTGTGTAAGCCGACTGTAATAAATTTACTTTCCCTTGGATTTGTCTATTGCAGACTTTGAATATGTTACTTTTTCTTAAATTTTGAGGAGGGGAAAGCTGGTGTTTTCGGTTTTGCTTCCTTTGTTCTTATGATGTTAGGATTTATTCTGCATATATTCTAGCTGTACACGTTGGTCACTACGCAAAATTACTTCTTAGAGAAAGCTTTCTGTTAATCCTATTTTGAAGTTAAATGTCTAGAGCTGCCAAAAGGATCAGATTTCAGAATTCATGCTGATTGAAGCTGTTTTTTCTGAAAGTCAAAATTGCTCATATGTTCAGTCTAAAGCTGGATGGGTCTTGCTTATCTCTGCATGGGTTAAATTAAAAATTATTGTATTTTTAGGGTTTAACTTATATGTGCTCTTATTGATGGGCACAGTAAGAAGTCAGTTGAATGTGCATTCTGGCACGATTAACGTTCTCCTCCAGGCCTAGTAGGAATTAGTCAGGACAAGCAACCGCCAGAGATGTTTAAAAAAAAAAAGGAAAAGAAAAAGTGTCTGATCTATAATGACTACTTCTTAAAATTATCTACCAGTCCTACCAAATAGTAGCCAAGTATTTGATATTTTGTATCATTATTTTGAAGGATACTTTTACTTTAACAGCTTGTAGGAGTTGTCTTGTGTTACTGGAGAGAACTGAACTTTGAAGGTGGAGGAGATTAAACAGCGTGTGCAGCAGTTGGAAGCGTTGGTCAATTTTCTTTCCCCATCCCTAATGGTTGATAAAGTAGTAACCAAACAAAGCTGAAGCCCATGATCTGGTAGAGCAGAGTTCTTGTATCATTCATCTTTTGTACGGAAGAAATACATCAGGAGAGGAAGAACTCCATGCATGAATGTATGCTGGAGGGCACCCTACTGGAAAGCAGCTTTGTGGGAAAGGACCTGGGATCCTGGTGAACAGCAGGTTGAACTTGGGCCAGTTATGTGCCCATGTGGCAAAAGCAGCTGACAGTACTCTGGGTTCTGTTAGGCAAAATATTGCTAGCAGGTCAAGGAAGGGGACCTTTCCCCTCTACTCAGTGCTGGTGAGGCCACATCTGGAGTACTGTGTCCAGTTCTGGGTTCCCCAGTAAGAGAGACATGGTCGTACTGCAGAAAGTCCAGTGACGGACCACGAAGGTGATAAAGGGACTAGAGCGTCTTTCCTCTGAGGAAAGTCTGAGAGCTGGGGAAGAGAAGGCTCAGGGAAATCTGATCAATGTATAGAAATACCTGAAGGAGGGAAGTAAAAATGATGGAGCCAGGCTCTTTTCAGTGGTGCCCAGTAACAGGACAAGAGCTAGTAGGCGCAACCTGAAACTCGAGCTGTTCCCACTGAACATCAGGAAACACTTTTTTTATGGTGAGGGTGACTGAGCACTAGTACGGGTTTCCCAGAGAGGCTTTGGAGTCTCCATCCCTGGAGATACACAAATGTCATATGGACATGGTGCTGGGTAACTGGCTTTCAGTGGCTCCTCTTGAGCCAAGGAATTGGACAGGTTTGTCTCCAGAGGTCTCATGTTGCAAAAAAACATTTGAAGTGATCAAAGGCTTGATACATGTAATCAAGAAGAAAAGTGTTATTCAGGACCTGACACCTTAATTTCTACATGGATATTGTGCAAATATAACTGTCCGGTAAAGGTATAGACATCTAACTGCTTTTGCTAAGAGATTTAAAGAAAAAAGGTGATGGGGTGGTGTAAGAACTAAGAGTAAAGTAAGAATGAACATGAAAACAACCCTAGATCATACCATCTGTATTCATTTGCACAGAAAACAAGAGCGAGGCCAAAAGGAGACGGACAGAGCGAGTTAAGCGAGAGAAGATAAATTCTGCGGTAAATAAAGACTTAGAAAACCGAAAAAGATCCAGGTCAAACAGCCATTCAGATCATAGCAGACGAGGAAGAGGAAGACCGAAGAGTGCCTCAGCCAAAAAGCACGAGGAAGAAAGAGGTATGAAAACTGGAGTTCACGGGCTTTTCTTTTTGTACGAGGACTTCTTTTATGAAGAAACCTTTTATACTATTCAAACCATCTGAGTAACTAGACCAGCTTAGCCAATACCTGATACCTCGATATAGAGAAGGGACAGTTTTGCAGCTCTAGAGACCTCTGGTTTTGTTTCAGTATCTGATTGGAACTATCGATGAAGAACCAAGTCTGTATTTTTAGCCTCCATATCAAGTTTCAATGTGTAGGTTGAAAGTCATTGCACCGTAGCGCTTAGTAGGTTTTTTTGGTTTCTTTTTGTGTTTAGGCTTTGATTGTCGTTGTTTTGGTTTGTTTGTTTTGAGGTACCACTGCTGTATGTCACTAAAATTGTCTGTCAATAAAATGGTGTCCGCTGTCTGAGAGTGGTTAGGATGACTGGATTGATTGCTTGCTTAAAAAGTTGCTTGAAACCTTTTGGAGTGCCGAAGTAAAAATTGCATCTTGAGTCACTACTGTGACCTGCATTTTTGTCCCATGTTTCTGCAGAATATTCCTCTAGAGGAAAGAATACCTCCTCACTTCTTACGGTTTCTTGGTGACCTGCGGTTTTTAATCTTTATACAATAAAGAAACTGTTAAATGCACTAGAGTAATTTTGGAGCCATTCAAGTATGTGACTGTCGCTTAGGATTCCTGTATTTTAAGAGCCTGTTGACACTGCGTTTGCCATCTGTGGGTTTGGAAATAGGAATTTTAGGCCTGAATAATGAATCCAAAACTTAATATGAACTTAAAAAGTCTGGAAGGCAGATAGGAGGGAAAAAATAAGGGTTCATATAAACATTCAAAAGATCTTATCCTTAAAACTACTGAAACCTTCAAGCATACCTTCATAACCCAGAAATGCGGTTGTTCTTTTTTCCCTGCTACATAATTTAACAATAGATGGATGTTAATCCATGTTGCAAAGTGAGTTCCTTTAACTTCTACATTTTCAAGACCAATTTTGTTGTCCGCTGTTTAGTGTAAATCTGTTTTTTCTTAAAGTTTCTTTCTTGTAAAATCAAAGTATAAATTGGGATTTGTTGTTGCTTTAGTGCTCTGGCTGTGGAAAGAGGAGATGAAATTTGATTTCTGTATATTTGCTGGATGACAATTGCTTTACTATAGTAGGAATACACATATAGTATCTAATTTCTTCACTATTGCATATGTCTGATTGATGACTGTAGCTTCACAGAACACAGAGCTTCCCTAATTGTTATTGATCGAAGCTAGACTTAGTCTAGCACCTACAGGACAATTTCTACATGTTTTACTGCCAATCTAGTTGATACACAGCTTTGGCTTGAAAATTCCTGCAAGCTGCTTGGGTTGCCCTACAAAATTAAATCTTTCCTGTCCCCTGTAAAAGAGGAAAGCGATCTAAGTGATTAAAAGAAAAGATCCATTCTCTTAATGCATGGTTCATAGTCTTTAAAAAGCAAGAATGTGACAGCATGAGGGATGTTTAGAGAACATGTTTTCCTATCCAAAACTTGGCGCTTTTTTTTTTTTTTTAACTTGCTGTGTGCTCTGAAGTGTGACAACATGGCAGTGCTCTGAGGTAGAAAACTAGAAATGTGGATGCAACAAGATCTTTGGTCTTTGCATAAGTGTGTGCATGGTTTCCTTGGTGTATGGTGTTGGGTTTTGGTTTTGTTTTTTTTTTTTTTCTTTAAACTGAATCTCTCTTGAAGATTGCCTTAATCTTTTTGTCCTGTCCTACCATCCCCTTTACTCCATATTGTGACTATTGCTACTATTTCTTCTTCAGCTCCTTCTGCTGAGCTGATATAGAGCTTGGGTTCAAGCCCATTTGTAATTATCTTTGCTCCTCCACAGCACACCTTATTGTTTAGGAATAAGTAGGCTTAGGATATTTTCTTACTTCTGACTTGTTTTTGGCTATGTCAGACTGTAATGTGTGTAGACCACCGTGGTGATTATTGGGCAGATCTAAAAAAACAAACACACTTTTACATATGGCTGTCATGGCTTTAAAAATAAATTCAGCAGAGAACCCATCATTTTGTGAGCAGTTGCTATAAAACCAGCTAGCATTGACTTCTCCCTTTTCAAGTGGCTTATAAAATTGACCTACTTCACCTGAATAATTAGTGGGACTTTTTTAGAAATATTATCCCTTCACCAGACCTGCTGCTTCATAGTGGTGTTTGTGTTAAAAGCATATTAAGCAACTTTAATTCTTCTACTACAATTAAGATGAATTTTGTGTGACTCATTGCTGTTCTTGTATCAGTCTGCGTAGTGCTCAACGTCAGCTCTGGAGTGCAAGACTTTCGTGTTAGACTTCTAAGTATATTATTACCTTGCCCATTGTATATTTCTAGGATATCTTACCAGTAGAGATTGTGCTGCTGTTCTTTTCCCCCAGCAGACCTGAAAAGAGACCGCTGCTTGCAAAGCTGTTAAGTGTTTGGTGCCTCTTAGGCTTCAGCAATACCTAATCCATTTGTAGATGGAAAACCAGGAGGACGGAGAACACCTGAATTATGATAGCATGCAAAAGCAGATAATCTATTTAAAGACCACCCGGCTGTGAAAATTTTCTTCCTGAAGACACCCATGACATCTGTAGCTTTGCTTCCTTGTAATGTGTTTGTTTGGGTTTTTTTTTTATGCACAGTCTGCTTGTTCTCAGTTACGTCTGTGCTTTTGAGTAGTTCTTCTATGTCCTTCCTGTTTCACCTTACAGAAAAGAGCTACAATATTCGACAGCAATTAAAAATAGCAGAAGCAAAATAGCTTTTTGAAATAAGCTATTTTTCCTGCAGATTTAGTAAGAAGGAATGGAGGGGGAGGAAGGAGGAAGCTGATGTAGATTGAGGGGATATGGCAGCGTGCCGGGACCCAGAGAATACTCCTGTCACATGTTTGAGCCATGTGACCCTGGAAAATAGTAACTTCTCCCTGCAGACTTAGCTTGTCAAAATTGCCACTGAATGTTTTTGTCAGAAATGTTACAATATATTTTGAAAACAGAAATGCTTCATAATAATTTGATTCAGTTTTGTCGTGGTGGTGGTATGTGTTTTGGTTTACTGTGTGGGACTGTGATGCATAGCTAGATCAGTTCCCAGAATGCCTTGTTATCTAGGTAACAACCTTGATCATATTAAAACAAAAAAAAACCCTTCACATGGTGCAGGAAGTGGTATTGGTTATTGTGAAAGAGGTTGCTGTCAAGTGTTTCTCAGTAAGAGTGGCCTGGAGTCTTCTTAAAGCATACTTGATACTTAACAGGGGATGGATTTTTATAAAGATATATGCATTTCATTACTCCGATAAAACTTAAGGTTTGGATTTTGAATCCATAAAAATATGGTAGAAGGGGAGGGTCTATATTTCATTTATATATAATCACAAACTTAAGGGCTGTGGGACTAGTGGGTTGCAGGAGATCTGGGAGTGAGAGGCATGTTCCAGAAAGGCCCAATATTTTCACCTAAATAGCCTCTTAGTTGTATAGCAAAAGACTTAATTATTTTTAACATCTAATAAAACTGGTATTGTGATTCTGTAAGACAGTCTTTTGCTAATAGTAGAGAAGTAAGTCAAAGCTACTTTGTGATGAGATGGAGGTGGAAAGTTTTAGTAATGTCTATAGAAACCACAGTATCCTAGGAGTAACAGGATAAAATGTCATGCAGGTGCAAGTTCTTCACTAGTTACTGATGAGAACTGGAGTTGTCTTAATGCATAAAGCTTGCAAACTTGTGTTAATCACTGATACTTTTTGATCAAGATTTCAGTTCTTTAAAGGTGAAATCTCTAAGAACAACCCAGTACTTTGGGAGGATGAGGGAGGAAGGGAAACATGAGAATTTTTTGTGTATTTATTTATCGCTAAGAAGTTTAGAATCTACTAACAGTAACCAGGGGAGAAAGAGAGAGAGAAAAAAAAAAGGTATTTTTGATTTTTCTGGGTGCTGACATATTTAAGTTGTGGCTGGATTTTTTTGGATTGGGAAGTATGAAAAGAGGGGAGGGGCT
The DNA here is from genome assembly GCA_013396935.1 of Baryphthengus martii. Taxonomy (NCBI): domain Eukaryota; kingdom Metazoa; phylum Chordata; class Aves; order Coraciiformes; family Momotidae; genus Baryphthengus; species Baryphthengus martii. The sequence goes on along the minus strand of VWZK01020477.1, from coordinate 209,408 downwards.
TAGGTATGAAAATAGAAAAGGTTAATGTGGAATAACCCGTGTGTGTAGTGTCTGTGTGCAGAACAACTCCCAGCATTGTGAGTTTGTAAATGGTGAGAGGAAGTGGAGCAACCCAGACTAAGGGTACATAGAGAAACTGATTCTTCTTCAAGTACAGGGTAGGACTTGCAGTGAAACTCAGTATCTTAGCTTTCATTTCAAACTCAATACACTGGAGAATATTGTCTTGTGTAGCCAGGGAACCAGTGCAAATCACATTCCAAATATCAAACGTGCTCTGATTTTGTTTTACTTCACTAGGCAAGTTTCCTGTTTTCACATTAAAAACTGATGCATCTTTGTGTGTCCAGGCTTCTCACTGAGCAATTTTACTTGCAGGGAAAGATAAGCTTGTGTGTGAATTAAGTTGTCTAGAAATCTTTAAGTAGAGAGTCTTATTGCTGGGTGTCTCTGTATCAGTATTACATCAGAACTCAATGGTTAAGGATTTTTCAGTTTCTCCCACTTAATTGTTTGACACAAACAGCTTCACAGGGCAGGCAGCCTGTTGGAGCACTGCACTGTGGAAACTTCTTGATGCTCGCTGTTGTGTGTCTGTAGCATTGAAACAAGCCAATATCAGCAAAGGGAGTTCAGAGGCTTTCACTTGCTCACTAGGGTGTTAGCATTGTTCTGTATCTGGCATAAGTCTGAAAGTCTGTAGTACTGAAAGCCCAGCAATGTTCCTGGTTATTAATTTGGAACCTGACTTCCGTCATGTGTCATGCTCCTTGGTCTTGGATGCTGTAATTAAACTCTTGTGTTTCTGTTACTTAGATATAAAACAGGGGGACAAATGTTGTTTTTAATAAGGATATTGTAAAATAACTTTTTTGTTTTCTAGAATGAGAGGTGTCTATGTAAAAGCAAAAAAAACCTTGACAAACACCAAACCCCCGAAACCTGGAGGAACACTTGAGTACTCATTTGCGTCAGGATATAATATTAATGACTCATTCTTTCTTCATTGTTAAAGACCAGAAATTCAGTCATGCTTTTGGGTGACTAATTCTGTGACTCTTCTAGCACCTTTGTGTGCCTCCATTCCTTCCTCCTCTCTCCCAATCCCTTCCTGCGTAGGCGTTGATTGTTTAACTTCTACTCCATTCTACATAATTTATTAACTACTATGCAACTTGCATTTTGGATAATGGAAAAAGCTTCTAATAGTGACTTTTTTTCTTCTACAGAGAAACAAGAAAAAGAAGTTGACATGTATGCTAACCTTTCAGATGAAAAGGCCTTCGTATTTTCAGTGGCCTTGGCGGAAATAAACAGAAAAATTATAAATCAAAGACTTATTCTGTAATGTGTAAGCACAATCTGATGCGTTTATATGCAGAATGGCTAGCGTATTTACAAGGTGTCGTGGACTCTCGGAAAGTGTTGTTGTCTACACCGACAAGGACCGTAGTATTTCCTGTTAAAATTCTGCTGCTGTTCTTGGAAATTGAATTCTGTCTCTACAAGTCAGAAAGAAAGTGTTCACAAGATTGTGCTGTGAAAAATCAGAAAGCAGATATGTTTTACGCCTTGAAGACAAATGCTAGACAAATGCACAGAGAGACTGCACCCGTTCCAGAGCACTTCTTTTAAATTTGCTGCAAGAAATGCAATATTTTAAATATTTTCAGAAATAAATGATTTTCCTTTAAAATTATATATTTCAGATTTTTCAGCTATATTGCAGTTTATGTATGTACAGGTCACATAACTTTTTAATAAATTGATATTCCAATATTTTTATTGAACTGGGAATTAAGTACATTTGTGATACTTAGGGCGTGTTGGTTTTAATCCTCTTGGAAATCTGGTATTCACCCTAGGGTTGACTTTCAAGTTGCACTTTTCTGAGAGACACGATATAATTGTTATAGGAAGAAAATTAAAGCAATTTCATTCGGAGGGATTATTCTGCTCGACAACTCCGTATCGTTTATGACTTCTCTCTGGAAAATTATTTCCTGTTACATAGAGTTGTTTTTTAAAAATCACATATACTTTTTTGGGGGTCAGGCTCCTCATCTTTGAGAGCTGAGCGCTCATTTTGTAACAGCGGTTTGCTGGGTGTCTGCCTTGTCCAGTCGGTAAGTACTTCTCTCATACTCTTTCTTGGTTCGTCATTTACTGGAGAAGGACAGAAGCAGGCATCAAAGATGTAGATCTGCGGGTAGCGTCTTCTTACTGGTATTTCCAAGAGATGAGGATATGCTAGTTCCTTTTACTCTCAATAGCTTTTTTTTTTTTTTTGGTCTGTCTTATAATACTACTAAGAATTAATTTTTTTTTAACTTTGGACTGTTGGTTGTAAATACCAAAGGAGAAGTCTACCTGAGCGTGCAAAACATAGCTGTTTTGGTAGAAGTAGGTTTGGGAAAGGCATTCAACAAAATCGTGTTTTTAAAGTGGTACGGTGTAATCTGAGTCAAAACTCTTACTTTAATAAGTATATGGGCATTTTATCTTACCAAGAAAAAAAGAGCTCAAGCCCTGTAAAATCCAGAAGGAAGTGGTACAGGAGATAATTACATTAACAAAATCCGACATACTAGCTTTTTGTCACCTTTGATTCACTCTCTTCTTAGAAGAGGAATGCAGCTGAATGTCTTTATTTTACTTCAGTGTTACCCAGGCTTTCTGGTATCACATTATTACGTTAATAGTGACAATTACCTAATGAGGTTCTGCTGCAGAACTGATCTCTGGGTGGAAGCAGAGAATTTTATTAATAAAGCTAGACTATCAACTACTGACTGTTTATTAGTTGTTGGTTAAAAGAAGGAGCTATGATAGTTTTAAGCCACAAGGGACTGATCGGATGCAAATTTTGTAAGCAGAAGCAGAAAACGTGGAAAGTGATTTTTAATTCTTTGCTCCTAAGGAGTGTTTGGGGTCATTTTTAACACTGGATGAGAGAGATGGACACAGAAATGCACTTTAACTACTAATATGCATCTGTCTTTATTCCAGTAAATGAGGAATTGTGAACACAAGACCTACTTCCCTACATCGTGTAGACTTCTGCTTTCCAGAACTGTAGCCTGTGACAGATACCAGTAGTAAGGACAGATGAGTAACTTAAGGATAGAGGATATGTTTGCATGGTAAGTTATTAAAGTCAGAATGACAAAAGGGAAGTTCTGATTTTGAAGACTCGGATCCTTGTGATCGGGCTTCTTTTGATTCTGTTGCAAGAATGAGATCTACTGTGTTAAGAAGGGACAAAATGAACTACTGCTGCAGTCTGTTTCACCCTCTAATCTGTATTCCTACAGGTATCTATTTTTTTTCTGCACCTGTATGTGGAATTGCAGTTATCTTCAGAGGACTGAAAATGTTGTTAGATGTGACAATTTAACTCATGATTTTTTTACATTTAGATTGGTGCCTTCTTTGATAGCTATGGAAAATATGTTCCACTCAAAAGTGTAAGACCATTTTTTCTCCATCATTGGTGGAGATTTTCTTGAAACAGTGGTTGAGTTCTATTTCTGTGCTTCTTCCCTTTGTCCTCCCTACGCTCCTGTTGTCAGCTCCTTCCCACTTGTCATTATGCTACATTTTTTTCCCCTGCTGGTTTCGAGTCTCTTTGAGAGAGCTGTAATGGAAACAGGTGGCCCTGAAAATATCCTAGAGAGAAAGTGATTCTTTGCAAGTGGATCTTGCAAAGCAAGAATCCTGACTTTCTCTTTCCACAATCCAAAACTAATCTGTTCTTTCCTGTGGCAGCTCTGTGGCTGTGGTGGGCTAGGACATGTGTCGGAGGCATCAACATGATGGTGTCTCAAGAGCTCTTTTGTGTGAGAGATGATCAATGGATGAAACACTGTGGCAAATTATTGCATACTGAGTTGTAAAATGTTTTGACTCTTGGTCTATGAAACTAAAATAAAGCCAGTGACAGCTAAAAGATGAGAGACTAAAATTCTGAGTACTACGGCTCAGACTTACTTGGAAACTGCGTGATTTCCAAGAAGCAAGAATAAATATGGTAACACTTCAGGAACTTGCTTATGCAATTTTTTTTTTGCTGACTAGCTCAGTATAAGGTTTTAGGCCCTGCCTTTGAGTGCCTTTTGTGTAACTTAATTTGTTTCACTGTATTTTGTAGCATGAGACCTCACACAGAAAAAATAGACTTCCTTCAGAAAAAGTGAATTAGGCTGCAGTTTTTTTGAAAGAAGATCAAGTATATCACCAACACAAAAATACCACTCCATCTCTTGACTGCCCCTACAGGTTGACTGACCTGACTAGATTAATTTTGTTGTCAACTGAATAGTTTAGGATTGTACCGGGGAACTGCCTTTTTATAAACCACCATCTAGCAAGTTCTGTTTTCTGTTCCCTTTTTTTCTGAAAGTGTTTCTAGCTCAGTGTAATAGCATGTCAGATCATCAGGCAGTTTCACAGTTTGGATTCTGGCTTGAGATTTCTCTGCATTTACTCTATTTTGCTACTAGATGGCAGCCTTATTCTAAAAACAGCTGCTGTCTATTCAGGCGTTCTTAATATTGCTACTACAAAGCATAGTGTTCAGTTTTCAGAAAAAGTACACTGAAAGATTATTTTTCTTTAGAACATCACTTATTCATATTTAACACGGGAGCTTAAAATCCTGCTAATGGGTGTTACTGGCTATCTGCAGTGAAAGTAGATGGCTTCATCGGTTGTACGAGATATTAGCTCTTGAGTGTGCTCATCAGGAGTATGAACATTAATCTGACGATTTTTGAAGACTCAGTGGTTTTTGTTTTGTCTTGGAATAAGCAGCTTTTGAGCATTTTATTGAAAATACCTTGCTAATAAAGAAAAATCTTCAGACTGAGATCGGAGTTGCTTTATTTGGAGAAGTTGTGGAGCAGAACGTGTGCGCGTGTGTGTACGTGCACATGCGAGCACATGTAATGACAAGATGCGTGGTTCAAGTGTGCTATGTAGGTGGTCTTTTATCTTCATCTTTAACAGCAGCAAAGAAGTGCTTCATCTAAGGTCGCTGAAATAGCTGGAGCAAGAGGTGAACCAGGAGTCTGGTTTTCAGTAAAATTAATAAATCTTGCGGAGTCCTAACGCTGATTTTATTGGCACTGCGTGGTAGTCTGTAATGTATTTGAAAGTAATGTGTATTGATGGAGTTTACTTTTTTGGGCAATAAACTAAAATATGATGTTTATTAACAACATAGTTCATGGATCTTTAGATCTGATGTTGTCATAACATGTGTAAGCGGTGCACTAGGTATTAAATCCATCTTGTCCAACCATACTGTGTCCTGAAGGTAATATAAGTTTTGTCTTGAGCACAAGACAGAAGTCAGAAAAAAGACATGTGTAAGAAACTCTTGAAAAGAATACTGTTAGTGTGCATGTCAGCTGGAGGACTGCACTGAAATTATAAAAATGTTGATGTATACCCTCAAAATGAATGAAGATGGAAATGCAAGGCTCAGGTTTTTGTTCTACTAAGGAACCTGTGTTACTGTAGAATGAGAGTTAAGGTACGGTTGCTTTTTACTCGAGCTTTCTGAAACAGTGGAGGGTAATAATTCCTTCCTGTCATCTTGAAAATCTAACAGATCTCTCTATTTTTAAAGACAGAGCAATCACAAAGAATTAAAAATGGTACAGTAAGTTATAAAATACTTAAAACATTTTGATATATCGAGACTTGGGCAAGTATTTGTTCAGATCCTGATCCTGTAGTTTTACCTCTTAATTCTGTTGAAAAAGAAGAAACTAAATTAAAAACATGGGAAAAAGTAATAAAAATTATACAAGTAAAATTCCCTACCAAACTGAGTCAACAAATCCATCCTAACGTTTGAAGATGAGCATTAGAATTTAGTCTTATGGTTGTTTTGTTTTTTGTTTTGATTTTTTACGATGACAGATCTTGACATCCAATGAAAGGTTTTCAAGAAGGTACTTTTAAAACAAACTGTTTATTTGACTGAATGATTAAAATTTTGTCATGTTTTTTCAAACACTTACATAGAGGAGTGTTTTGAAAATAGTACCCGAAAGCAGTGAATAATGGGCTGCGTGGAAATTGGGAAAGAAGCCTAATTTTGATAAATGCTAATAGCTGCGTTCTGAAACATAGTCTAAATGTTCTGAGAGGTAAAAAGTGTCCCACGGCACGTAGAATTACTCATAAGTCTAGTCACTTCTCCACATATTTTTCTTCTGTTGTTGCTCATGCCCATTTTAAAAATACTGAGTCTCATCCAAAAGATTTAGCTTACATTTCTTGGCACTGAACAAATTATAAACTTGGCAACTTGTGTGATGTCGCTTACAGCACTCACAGTGCTATCTACTGGCACACAGTTACTTAGCAACAATGCTAAGTAACTATACAGCTCATGCGTATGCATCTAAATGTAGTTCTGGAGGGGAAAAAAAAGGTTAAAGGAGTACAGAGTTTGGAAGAGGAAACAGGTACTGTTCAGCAGTTTGGATTTTGAGACTGGCAATAGTATGTAGGAAAATGCGTCTCAAAATGTTTTGCCTTTTAAAAATATTTATTATTGTACATGTATTATAAGAACTTGAAAGCGAGATGAACAGAATCCTACTCCTACCAACTATAGAAATATCAAACCCAAAAATACAGCAAAGGGAAAAGGGCAGGAGATACAGTCTATTTTGAATGCCTATGATACAAATGCATTCCTGGGAAACAAGATCAGTTGTTTGGACATTAGGAATCTGAGAAAGTCACAAAAATAATATATAGCTATTTTGCGAGATTAACAGGTGGGTTGAAATTAGATTAATTATTTCTGAGGTGATTGCTGCTTGTCAATTTGCTACTGCTTCTTTGCTGATCAAACTGTGATATTTATAGTTTTTAACAGCTTGCAGCTTTATGACTGCAGTAATACCCAAAAGCACAATGACTTAGAAAGGCCTCTGGCAGACTGTTATTGTACATTAATCTCAGTTTCTGGGATTTCAGGCAAGCAGTTCTCATTATTAGCCAGTTATAGCTGCAGTGGAGTTTCCTTATATAGCAAAGGGAGGAAGGTGATTGGGGCTCACTCCAGATGGGAGGAGGCAGCAGGGACCAGAGTGACCAAGCTAGGGAGGGTGAGGGTAGAAAAAAAGAAAAGCTAGACTTAGGTAGATATTGGAGAAGGGTATAATGGTGAGAATTAAAGATGAGCGTGTTAAGGCTGTTGGAGATGTGGAGACCATCTGTAGGGTATCATGGTGAGAAAGCAATGCCTGTGTTTCAGATTTCTGGAGATGCGAGGAGGAGCAGGGTTGCTTGGCGAACAAGGGAGAGCCGACAGCAGAGGTGCTGCTTTTGTCGGAGGAGTCACGACACTGCTATGCAAGCTGTTCTCGGAGTTCAGCAGTTCCTTCGTACCAAAAACTTAGATCCTTTGAGAAATGAGTTCTCTAGAGGCTATATTGTTTTTTTCCTGTGTTGTTTGGGCTTCTCCATTTGTATCCGTAGTTGAGTTTACTGGGCTTTTCTTGTGGGAAATGGATTCAGACACAACGTGGAAGATGAACGAGATTCCCACCACCACCACTGAGAATGGGGTTTGAGAGTGTTAATCCTTGTTTTTCAGAGCTGATTCAAGATGAGGAAATATCTTGCAAAGCAGGATTTTGAGGGCTAGAATGAACCTAGTTAGTGGACACTGATTTGAAGGCAGGGGGGAAAGTTGGCAATCCAGACTGCCAAGGTTGAAATACACCTAAAAATACTTACTTCTGAATTTCAAACTTAAATGTAAATTTTTCTATAAACCTGATTTCCACATGTGTGTTCATTGGACATACAATTTTGATGCTGCATGTGTACTTCATGGGGCTTACTCACAGAAACAATGTCTTCTAGTCGATGGACCGTTGAAATGAGAGATTGTAATTGCCAAGAACGCTTCGCCTCAGAGTGGGCAAGAGGGTATGAGTTAATTCTTTATAAAAAATACAGAATAGTTTATGTGCAAGTAGGAGCTTAATTAAAATCTTTCAACCAGTGCAACTGACAGTTTACGCATCCCATTTTCTGGGAAACATGCTCGATCTGCTGCTCTTATTCCTATAGGCTTTTCTGAGGGCAAGTGGAGGAGCGATGTCAGATTCTTTTGGTTTTAGGTTTTGGCGAAAGGTTACCTCTCCACGTGAAAAAACTACCAGGCTGTTCAACAGTAAATCTGCATTACAGAAAAGGCTTTGCAAAGGAGAATAAGGTAAAACTAGAAAAACTCATCTTACTTTTTCCTTTTACTATTCATTCCTTCACTAGTGGAGACTAGAAGAGTACGGGTGCTGTCTGCCTCAGCATCCCAGACTCGTTTGTTGCTGCCTGTAGGGTTGAGTTGTGTATCAAGGCTCTGCGCTATACAGGAGTACAAGACTACTACTCAAACCTTTGCTTTCATCCTGACAGAGAAGGCTTGAATCCGTTCTCCTTTTGCCCAGGTAATGGTATACTCCTGTAATACAGTGTACTTTGAATGCAAAATCATTTACCCAAGCTTGCCAGGAGACAAAGTAGATACTGAGTGACTTTGTGTCTTAGTAATAGTAATTTGGTTTTATGTGGTGTTTGTAGCTATTTTCGAAGTGTTCACTAGGTAAGTTGCCTTTTGTGAGTTTGTTCAGCTGCAGATGTTTTACCTATCAGCTTTGGCAGCTGGAACAAAAGCAGAATAATGAAAGAATGAAAATCTGCTGGTAGTTACATTTGTGCTTTGCAGGCAGGATTTGTTGCAGTGCACGTCTTCATGGGCTAATGAAGTTAAAGCAGGGCTTTAGATACTATTCTTCTAAACAAAAGCAGCCTGACTGAAGCTGTCTCTGCTAGTGTTTCCCTTCTGATACAGTGAGAGTGAATACTGCATGTTTAAAAATGGAATATAATTTATGAGGCTACTAGCCTTGGGGATGAGTACTTATGTAAATAAGATTTTAAATAGAAAATTAATATTAATGAGGTGGGGAGGCTTTCAGATCTGGCCTTTAATACTAATCCATTGTGAGCAGAGCAGCTCTAGAAATGTGCTGATACTGGCACAGACACAACCAGGAATTGACTGCTGTTAGAAAATGCCTCATCAGTCCGAGTGTCCACGGACTCCTGAATACTCGTCCTGATCAGATATAGAAGGGGACTTGAACAGTTCTGGTATCTGTACTCTGCCTGCTCATTCTGTGTGCATTTCCCTGGGAACACTCCTCTATGCTGGCATTCAGTTATAACTTGTTGCATGGATGGAAGCGTAATGAAAGGGTAAGTTATTGGTAGAGTTCGGAAGAGAACTGTGAACCTTAAGTTATGTGTTTTGGGCATAGTCATGCTGGCTGACATCAGTGTAAGTAGCTCTCTGCCCCTGATTACTAATTACAAGCCTCTGATTATTAATAACAAGCCTCTAAGATACTTCAGTAGTTTAGTAACTCTTAAATGTGTGTGAAAGAAGTATGCCAAAGGACTAAAGCTTTTCCTTTATTTTCAGGAAGCAAGATACTTGTATTAACTGCCATGTTAATAGTTTCAGCTAAGAAATGTTGTTTAGATTATAAATTCCCTGAAAGGGGGATGTATTTGTGGAGCAACGCGTCTCCTCCTAGTTCGCTGAGGTTGATGCTGGGAGGTGAGGTAGGTCACCTCAGAAATGCTGAACTCCTTCACTTTGCTCTGTAGTTAGTGCAGGAATTGGCATATCTGTCAGCAGCTGGTTGGGAATCTAGTAATAATTAATACCCTCTTAACATTACCTTTTTTCTTTTCTTGGTCTTGGCTAAAAATGCACTGATTTATCTGTCAAACATCTCTAGGGGTTTGAAAGAGGAGTTTTGGAGTCTAAGTATAGCAGATATGAAGAGATGCTTTAAAAACTCAAGTACTACCCTTGATCTTGAGTTCATTTATTGGGTGTTACCTGTGTGATTTTTTTTGGAGAAGCTTTGCATTATTTCTATCAGTTAATGGTGTCTTGTGGCATCTGCAAAGCCTGTATTGGAATACCTGTACTCAAAGTGAGCACCTTCCTTGTCTCTAGCTCTTAGTATTTTAGGGCAAGGCACTAAAGTGTTTTATCTTGTATGTAAAATCCACTGGACTTTTCCCTAGTACTAAAGAAAATGTAGTCCTGTGTCCATTGCCTGTTTTCTATCCACAGCAATACCTTTAAGTTTGTGAAAGGTGGACTATTTCCTTGTTGTGAATGTTATATAGTTGCTATTGATGCGTTGCTTTTAATAGTCTTTGAAGCATAGTCGAGAATTGACATTGTAAGATCTGAAGAGAAAATGGGGGAGAGCAAAGCTCAAATTAATTTTTTTTTCAGGAGCTAAAACAGAGAAAAAGCAAAATCAGTGAACCTCATCATAATTCTTAGTATTAATGAATGAAAATACTGCAGAATGCTGTTGTTTTACACCACAATTTTGTATTTAGATCTGCTAGTGGAAGGTCACAGACTGAGCTTTGCTTGTTCTGGAGCGCTTGCCAAATTTCTTCAAGGATTCTTTTTCACGCAGGCTTTTCTCCTGTGGCATGGCACTTGCATGCTGTACGTGCCTCTGCTGCCACATTAAGCAATAGCATCTCTTTTATTAAATCTGGAGTAACAGCATGATTATGTGATTGGAATAAGTCACAAATGTGTTAAAAATAAGTTTTTCCTTCCCTGGGTCTAGGGATCTGCTGGCTTATCTATTAAGCACTACACCTTTTGAATAGCTGTTGTATTTGTTGTTTTCTTAGGATCTGGAATAGAGGTCTTTAATTCATATAATCAGTTACATGTTAATAAAACGGTTTAAGGCCATGTTCAAGAACTTGATGCCCATGTGGATAGTCTTCTCTCCCACTGAGTGTGGCTGGATAGAGTTCCTTGTGCAAATGCCAGGAATACCGCCTGAGGTGCTGCCACAAAGCCTGCAACAGTCTTAACTTATTCAGAAAAAATGGCTCAGCAGCAGATTCCCTGCTTACTGCTCAGAAGACGCCAGTTTTCCTGTAATATGGAGCTGGGTGATGTGTCTTGAAATTTTTGAGTCAGTTTTGATCTAGGATTTGTGGGTTGGTTTTGCCTTTTAAAAGAGGGTAATAATAATATTAGATCCTAAAGCTCTGAAAATATTCTGTGATCTAGGAAGAGTTCAACTCAGTTTTGTAGGTTGAAAAGCCAAGGCACAGAGATAGAGTTAGAAATTATGCAGGAGGTTGGCAGTTGAGACTGGCCTTGCGTTTCTGGACGTCCGAGTCCAGTGTCTTGGGAAGCCTCCGGTTGCCTATGCCTGTTTACCAGGATGTTAGACCACTAACCTCTTGGTAGAACTATCTCATCTCTGAGCTGCAGTCAAATCATCCTGTACCCTAAGCAAACCCTGGCCTTTCCATTTGTTTGTGGAATGGCTTGAAAAACCTTCTTTGCCAAACAATAAAACATACTTGCAGCACAGCAAGCATGGCTATTTCCTCCCTCCCTTTTGGCTTGTGAAAGTCCTGTCGCCTTAATTCACTGATTTTTGTCTGTACTCACATCGAGTTCATTTTGTTTTTCAATAGCATATTGGTTATCTTGCTGTACAAACCCAAGTGGAAACGAAGTATTCATTTTTCCTGTGAGAAGGGTAGCCAGATCTACACTCACACTTCTGGACCTGACATCTCTTAGATCGTAATGATAAAGGTACAGTATCTTCATCACTTGGTTGATTACTTTAGGGGAGAGTGGTTGTGTACTCATCCTGTGGTAAAACACACTTCTCTTTTGATTTAAGCAGTGAGCAGTTGCTTGTCCATCTGCTCAAAGGCCCTTGTCCATAGGGAGCGGCTGTCATTTCATATACCCATGCCTGATATGATTCAGGTTAATGTTAGATCACCTGTAGCTACTAATCAAATAGAGCTAATTCTACTGCAGCTTGTTGACAGGGTGGAAAAAGAAGGCACAGCACAGATGAAAATGGAAGGTAACTTTGCTTCTACTTCTCCAGAATGTGCTTTCCTTCTTAGGTCACCCAGTATCTTGGTATCTGTTGTCTTTCTATATTTGTACTCCACTGACACAACCTTATAGGTAAGAACTGAGTGGAAAAAACCAACGTATATTTTACACAGTGCAAAATAAAAAGGAATTCGTTAGCTGAGGACCATATGTGTGAGGAGAAACATGTGCATTATGATTTGGGTGCGTTATGGCTGCTTATTAATCTGTGTAGGTAAAAAACCTAAAATATTCTAAATCTTGGGGTTCACAAATACGACTGCATAGACTTCATGACAACATACACTTGTGTATGTACTTTTGTTTGACTGTGAGGTATTTTACAGACTGAAGTAAATGGTTCTGTGTTCGTAGTATCAAACTATAGAAACAGTGCCTGAAGGCATAAATAGGTATGTGAATTCTGATGGAGGATATTTGTCCTTTGTTTTTTTGGTCCTCTGTTCCGGTGCTTAAGAAGATAAAAGAAATGCCCATGTGTATAATAATCATGTTATGTTCAAGCAAATATCCTGCAGCAGTGTCACTGAAAAAACTAGAACAGCAGTCAGGTAAATTGGCTGAAACCAAAACGCTGTCCTTAAATTACAGCTGAGCGAAAATAAGCTAAGGAACAGAGAGATGTAAAAAAAAAAAAAAAGCCTGTTTAGTGACTCCAGAGATTTGGCTGTCATCTTCTGTTGTTTCCATGCCTTACAGTAGCTGTTATCAGTAATTCAGGAAGTGAGCTGCTAGGATACGGATAGAACTTAGTACTGCTGATAAGGAGGTGAAATGACTGGAATGCCTGGTGTAGTGTTAGATAAGATGAAATGCCTAGTTTATCGCACAAGCGGAATTCTAGCAAGATCCGGGGAGGCTGTGCAGCTTTATTCAGTAAAAGGCTGCAGGCTACCTGTGCGACCACCATAGAAGCCAAACAGGATGGGAACTTTATATCAAGAATCTTCCCTGCACAGATCCCTTCGTTTGAGCATGGGAGGGTTTTGTGTTTCTGATTACATAAAGAGATTCACGGTAAGGGATTCCTTAGTACTTTATTGTGGTGCTAATTTGAAAGTAAAACTTTCTAGATGGCGCAGTATTGGTTTCTGTGCCTTTTGTAAAGTGCTACGTGTGTTTGACATTCTTGGCCAGGTTGTGCAGTTTGTTGGCTTGGAAAACACCTGCTGATGTCAAGGAGGTGTTTCTGAAATGATGAGTGCAGGCTTTACCTTTGTAAATAAGCTTACTTTTCATGAGAGCCTTGGCATATTAAAACTTTTATTCTGAGTGGTATATTTGTAGTGTAGGATTGCAGACTGCCGTTCAAATTATGTGAAGAATGGTTAAGAGCTTTTTACTTTGATTGTCATATGTCCGAGAGTTTTGAGACAATGAGTCTGTTGGGCAGATTCATACCGAGGCAATTTAATGAGGAGCCAAATTCTGCACGAGCTCCTTTGACCTGTGGTAAAAGCAGCGCAATCAACTTGAGCAGTGGGCACTCAATACCTCAAACATGTGCTCTGTGGTAATAATTGGAAGTTGTGAGATCAGCACCCCATTGTGCAAGGGTCTGAGGAAACAAAGTGAAAGAGTCTGTCTCTGAAAGCTTAACTGCTGATTGACAGACTACAAACCCTACAAGAGGATAGAAACATGGACATGTCACTTTTGGAAGAGAGAATAGGGATCTGCTTTTCTACTACCGTAAGCTATTCATCAAACCACACTGTTTTAAGGTTATCTGTGGAGTTGTGGTTCAGTTGCCACAGTGATAGGAAGTCTGGGGAAACTGTTCCTGTTTTCTTTGGGTTGTTTGTATTTGCCTACCTTTTTAGTTGCTGAAAAGACCATTACCATCCAGAAAGAAGCAGAAAATTGACTTAAGCAACCTGGAAAACAATGTCATCTATGTATAGTAATGTTCAAATAACTAAAATTTTAAAATAAATAAATTAGGAGCTGCATTTTAAATGAGAATCAATCGAACTGATGCAGATTTTTTAAAGACTATTGTCTTTCAAAATTTTGAAGAAAGAATTTTCTCATGTATTTTGTTCAATAAGAGCTCTAATAGTTTTTCTTAAAGAGTTTGTTTGTAATTGTCTTTGTTCTTTAAAGAGCCAGTGGAATAAATTAACTAAATCAATAGTAATTAAGCAAATTGTGGTCCAGTTGAAGATAAGGACAAAATTTCTGCTCATTTCAACAAGTAGGATATTGTTCCAAAGCCTTACGTTCATCTGATGTAATGTTATGTAGTGGATTTAATATACCCAAGAGTACAATGCAACTTTTTTTTATCATTTATTTCATGAGAAACAAAATTATTCAGAAGACTAGATACGTTTCATACCCCTGTGGCCACATGGCTTGCTGTCCATTTACGACAACATAGCAGAAAAACATTTTGGTCAAAGTTGGAATATGCTACTCAACTGTTTTTCATGCTGAACAGGTAATGATGTGTTTAAACTGTTGACGTTCAGCTTTTTGTTAAGGAAATATATTAAACAGCCTGAAACATATGTGATTTTCTTTTGCTTGTTGCCAGAGGAGTGAAGATGAAAGGTGTTTTAGGAAGGACTATGAAAAGTGGCTTTAGAACCATCAAAATAAATGACCCAGGTTTTTTTTTGACTAGTCATTTATTTGGGGAAAAAATGTGGTACAGCAGTTAGCTGTCTACATGGCGTTCTGCAGCTTGGCTCTGTGCAGATCGGAGTTAGTATTTTGCAATAATATGGGGGCTGTAATGAGATTCAGAATATTTTGTTTCTCTGTAATTGATCTGTTGAGAGACAGTAATTATTTCGTCTTCATTGCTTCTGTAAAACTAGTGATAATGATTTCTCTTCTGAAAACACGTTGAGGGCCACAGGTAAAAGCTATCTTAGACTTAGCTTGATTTATTAGTTTTCCTAGACCTCAGTGAGTTAAGAATCAAAACCAACTCCTTTTTCAGATGTCTTGCATTGGATTACATCACTCCACTTTACCAAGCTTATGATATTATCCCTTGGAAAATCATTCTTTGCTTTGTTCACAAAGTTAGCACTCCGATTCGTGGACTATTCTAAAGAGAAGGATGCTTTTGGAGGATATGACCCAGCAGTGAAGATTATAAGGAAAAATAGTGTCTTGGATCATGCATACAGTTCTTACGACGGTTGGTGAGAACTACGGCCTTCCAGTACCTGAAGGGCGTCTTGTGGGAGATGTCCGTGCCCATGGCAGGAGGGTTGGAGCTAGGTGGTCTTTAAGGTCCCTTCCAACTCAAGGCATTCTATGCTGTATTTTGTAAGCTTAATATTAACCCTAGTGAGAGTTCTCTTCTCCAGTGAGAGCTCTCTTTTCCTGTGTAGGATGGCAGCCTCTAAGTTCAGTTTGAGCCTGTTAGACGAGGAGCTGATGAGTATATGTACACTTCTGATTTCAGTGGTTGCAGCATGGAACGTGTTGTTTGCATGTTTGTTGACTATACTCTTTCTGACACAGCACTTGATGATCTGCCTGCTTGTACTCAAGTGGCTGGCTCAGCTGATCCTGATGTTATGAAGGACTCGTAACACTAGGCAGCTCGGTGACCAGTAGCCTGAGTGTGTTTACAGATTGTTTGGAAATTTGTGTTACAGCTCAGTTGTACAGCGGAGGGTGTAGTGCATGCTCAAGCATAAGATGAGGCGTTTTGTGTTTCCAAAATTAATTGGACTCCTCATTAGGAGAGGCAGTGATAGAAGCGTTCTAACATGTGCCAGAAGACCAAGTTGCCTATACTTCCTTCAAGCTTTTCCTTCCCATCAGCTGAACAGCTTTGATGTGCAGCTGCATCAAGGCTTTTAACCAGGGTGCTGCTGCTCTCTTCTGCTGGCTTGCTGGAGCTGACTCTTACCTTGGGACATGGCCAGTTAGTGAGATATCTGTAGTCACCTAGTACTTCACATAAGCCAATCTTCATGCTCTCCTGTTTGTTGTTTGTGGCAGGAGGTGTGCATTCCGCTCATTTTTGGGGGTGTAACATCTTGCTGGTTTTGCTACTCAGACTTATTTCTTCTGGGAGTCCTGTGTGGGGTTATTTGTAACTCCTCAGATACTCGTGGTTCACATGTTGACCTCTATGTATTCATTTTTTAAATATCTTGCACTACACAACCATTACCTTTGTTTTAATCTCTCTTTGAACAGTTGTCTTCTGTTTGGTGTAGTTATTTGATGCTTGCATTATAGAGCTGCTGAAATAGGCCTGATAGAGACCAGACCTTGATACCTGCAGTTCAGGCTCCTGTTTGCTTTGGGAGTCAATCCTTTACTTGGCAGACTAGATCTGGGATCCTGGGCTCCACATCTCTCTACACTGCAGAGGCCTAAACTGCCATCGTTGGGTCCAAAGTCTTGGCAGGCTATGTGCAGTCTGCTATGGAGAGCTACCAGAAAGGTGGGCAGACTGGAAAAAAAGATAAATCAATGGAAATAGTATGCCATTTTGAAGGATTTGGGTTTTTAGAAAAATGCGTGGTTGGAAAATCTCAATTGTTAACACTCTTTTCCCAGGCTTTGTGGGAACTGAAGAGAAAAATATCATGTGCTCCAATTTAAATTTTGCACCAGGATATAATGATTTGCAGTCTAAATATATTCTATTGAGTATCCTTACAAACAGTTCATATCCCAGAAACTAGAGTAGTAAACTATATATAGTCTCTGACGTTACAAAACAGGTTTGTTTTCACCTTCTCTCGTGGCTGAATTGAGATAACAGGAGCTAGCAGGTTCTTCTGATGTTGTTTTCTGTATTTGTGGCTCACCTTTCGCTCTCTCAATTGCATCCTCATTTTGGTGTTCAGGCTTAAGCAGTACCCGTGCTTTCAGACTCATCCAACTTGTTTACCCATACCTCTGACTCCAGGTATGTACTGTCCTCAGTGCTTCTTTTCAGAGACCCGATTCCTTCCAGCACTGTTATTGCATGCTTGCTGGTACTGTATGAGACAGGGTAGCTCTGTTCTGGATATTTTCTTGGGTTCCTGTTTCCAGTTTCAGTTGAAGCCCCCCCGGCAACCCAGAAGTCAGAAGCTTCAGGGGCCTGGTGAATTCTCAGCACCTCTTTAGGAACTGGCCCAGTTTGAATTGCATCTTCCTCGACCTCTCTTGCTATAAAAAGAAAACAGTTTTGCTTACAAACTTGATGACCTTCTCATTTCTGGGTTAGCTTTCTACAGAATGATGAGTCTTGGGGCCAGAAAGTATTGACGCAAGTTCTCAAAGGGCTGACGGGGTCATCCTGCTTGGTGAAGCAGTTCTTACCATGGCTGTCAGCGGTTGGTTGTCTTGGTAAGGCAGGTAGAAAGCTTCCAGTCATTGCTGTGGGGCATTGAGCTTGTTTCAGTGCACTTTTTGCTGGATTATGGTCAATCAGAACTTCTTAAGATTGACTCTTTACTAGATTCAGTTCAGAGAAACTTTTGCAATTTTTTCTTGTCCCTCCCTTTGTGACTGAACAAGATTCAGGGAGCACTGTATTTCACCGTTTTCATGGACTGTATGTAGAGACTCTTGCCAGGTGTAACTTGCTTACTCTCATACTGAGGTCTTTTCCAGCATCCAGCCCAGCATTTTAACTGTTCTCCTAATTTCTGACACTGAGAAGATCTTGATGTACTGTTGCATAGTGATAAGTACTCCTAATAGCAACTAATATGAAATCCAAACTATACCCTGGATCTTTTATTAGCAGTGTTATTCGCTTGCTTTCCTCTGAGTTATTTTTGCTTTATGGTGCTAGGACTTGATGCTGTCTTTTTTCAGTCTAGCACTGATAATTGGTGTATCTGAGTTTAGACTTCAACTGTCTCTGCAATTCGTTTGGCAATGAATTTGTCATGAATCTGGCAGCAGAATTGCAAAATTGTTGGTTTAGTAATTTTAATTCAGGAGACTCCTATGAATGCAGAGAACCTTGTATGTGGTTGCTTAAAATTAATACTTTGAAGTCTATTGGCTGTTTGTTTAAAGTAGCAAGGTGTTTCAGAAGCAAAACTTTGTGAGTTTTGACAGAAGCCTTGCAGAGAAGCACCAGGATATACTTACTTTTCTGAGAGTGGAAATGGCTGCACCCAATGTGCTCTGGATTTCTGTTTTTACTAGACATTTGTACTGAGATACCAACTTCACTTGGAAAAATGGATCACTGTGCTTAGTCATAACACTGGGGCCCCAACTCAAGACTTCTATTTCACACCCAACTGTCCCTAAACTATTTGCTTTAGGGAGAGAAACTTTAGAATTGCCTTCTCGTTGCTTGCTTTGGAAGGCTCGATGCCCGTTGTTGGCTGCTTTCTGCAATTTCACTGGCATGTGGTATAGTTCTCTTTTAGGCAAACTTTTCTGTAAATTACATTCTTTTTTTTGTTGCCTGTATCTTTCTTCCAACTGGATGAAAACCATTGTAAATTTAGCTGGAGATCTTTTGCACACTTGAAATGGATGCAGCATTTTCTGTGTGTGTGTGTTTGGTTGGGTTTTTTTTGCCAGATGTTTTTGAAGGAGTGTGAGTGGCTTCTCTGTGAGTGTTTAATTACTAAGAAGTTTGGAAAACCACCAGGTTTTTTTGTACTCAAACTGTTTTACTCTGAATCCCTTTCAAAGCAGAGATTTTGTGGAGACTAAGGCTGAACTGAGGAGGTTATTCCTGTGTTTGTGAATGACGTCAAAGCAAAATGTCAGTGAGATCTAAATCAGCAGGTGAATATAGCACATAACAAATGTCATTATAAGACGGATGACTATTTACTTGATCTAGAATTTCCTGTATTAGTTATTAGTGGGGAATAGCAATGTCAAGGAACATTTCTACTTAAATATTAAAAGATCCCCCTATTGTTATGTTCTTGTAAAGACTCTTACTAGCAAGAAACACTAAGCACTGATCTTCATGTTGTACCACTATGGCAACTGTCAGAAGGAAATATGAGGGAGAAAAAAAAAATCCATAACTGAGACTCCAGCTTGCACAGGACCTGAGTAAATGGCATTAGCTGCTGTTGCAATTACTTAAGAAAAATTTTCAGGAGTGTATGTCAGTAGCCAAAGCACACTAAAGCTGGTTCAAATGTTCTGCGAGTGGCTGGAGGGTGCCCCTTGTGTGACTTGTCCATGAACATCCTGTTTACTCAATTCCAGTGCAGTCTGACATGATTTGAGGTGCTTGTGTGTTTTACCTCTCTAACACTTAAACCAATGCAATGAAAAATTGTACTTGAGGTAATCATACTTTGGGCAGTACCTGTGCAGGGCAGGAGGGCAGCTGGGGGAACAGTATTACTGCCTTTTTAAGTGGAAGAGTGAGAAAAAGTTGAATATGTTCTTGTAGCAGTTGCCAGTTACGGTGTTGAGAAAGGTGAAGTTGAAAACAGCGGTTACAAATCAGCAAGTTAGTACAGCTGTGTGTGCACATTTTGGTGGCAGTTTTTGAAACCTGAAGCTTAAAAGATCTTTTGAAGTAAGAAAGGAACTGAAGAGAACACACAGCACAGTGCCATTTGGTGATTTGCATCTTCTCAGACAAAAGCGTGTTGTTGGCAAAGTAGAGGCTTTTCTGAGGAATTTGGTTTGATGCCAGTCAAATTTCAAGTCAGCAAGAACAATTGTGCTGATTTCAATGTGTTTTGGAGCAAACTCTGGATTATGTAAGGTGATTGGTTTCTGTTTTGTTTTTTGTTCGGAGAAGTTAACTGTCTAGAAATAACGCTTTCTTAGGCAACAAATCTATTCTCTATATATTTGTACTGAGAGGCCTGTTGCATCATTTCAATGACAAGAATTAGATTTTACTGATTTTTAGTCCTGTTGCCAGGACTATACAGCCAAGGCTACTCTTCGTTGTGGCAGATCCCTCCTGACATACAAGTAATTGTACCTGAGCAAACTGCTGTAGACAAAAGAGCTTTTGGCAGCTGTAAAAAAGGTGCCTTAGGATTCCCTACTGAGCTGCTATTAGTAATGAGGAAGTGTCTTGCAAATGAGAGGCTTCTTGAACCCAAGGGTAGCATTTGTGGCTGACTATTAAAATTAGCAGACTTTACAAGGAACTGCCTGCATTAGGTATAAAATCACTGAAATTAAGGGAAAGCAGAAAGAGCAACATGACTTTTCTGTTCAGTTTTTAGAGGAGAGCTCTTTGTTGGAGGGTTTGGAGTAGTCAGAGGGTGAATCCTTACCACCACACCAGGGAAACGTTATTGATTACCACTCTTCTGATCCAAGATGGTAAAATAGTTTAGTAGCTGCTTGGGTTTAAAAAAAAAATAAAAAAATTGAAAGAATGAGGATTAGATGTAATGGGGCAGCTTCTTAATGTAGTTTCTGTACGTAGCAGACTTGGTGGTGAAAATAAGCTCTGGGGTCAAGTGAGTGAATGTGGATGGGCAACAGGTGTTCTCCTGGCCTCCTGAGAGGCAAAGTAACCTGGAGGAAGGACTTAAAGGTTCTTGCTAAGCCATGTGGGCAAATGGTAAACAGTGTTATCTAGAAATCTCATCACTTTGATGTAAATGAAATGTTCTAATTGATCTATTCATCTATCTGCTGTCAGCTGCTTGGCAGAGATGCACTACAATACTGCACGGGATCTCAGATTCATTAACCTGTCCTTAGCTGTGCCACTATCTGGGCAGATTCAATTGTTCAAAAAAGAATAAAATGAAGGGGGGGGTGGGGAGAAGTCAGGACTTGAAAGAGAGTGTTTCATAACGTATTGCGTTAACAGTTTTCTGTCATTGAACATATAGGATAAAGGAGAAGGGGGGAGAGAAAGAGTTTATATACTGATTGCTAAGATTGAGTTGATCTGTTAGTACAGTAATGCTGTTCTGCTGTGAGCTGGGCAATATTGAAATGTATCATGCCAGGGGCACTTAAAGAGACCGATAGTGCATTGTAGCCCTTTTTACTGTGCAGATGGATTTCAAGCAATGGCTGACATGAGCACTGTGCTAAATGTCAGGTTCTTGGCCTTCTAAAGCAGATGTTGTCCAGTTCCTAGTATGATCTGATCTGAGCAGGAACCCCAGCTGTTGGACTAGATAGACTTATCCAGACTTACCTGCCCTTGAAAGCTACTCCTCTAAATTACAGCCAATATGCATTTCAGTGCTTGCCATTTTTGATTAGAATTGGTCTGTTTCTGCAACAGTACTCTGTGGACATGATTTACTACCTTTCATGTGTCTAGGGAACATGCTGTTCATGAGAAATTACTGGTGTAGGGCTTAATTTTTTTTTAAAGTTTAGCCTAAAAAAGTTTTGTTGCCCTTTCATTTGCTGTGGGAAAATACTAAGAAGTGTATGTTAAAGAGCTGCTACAACTAGATGTAGATTAAGTAGATTTTTCAGTGTAACTTGTTAAAGTTGACAGCTGGTTTCTAAATATGTAAAAGATACTTATTAGTATTTTTTTTGCCTGAGTAGTGTTTAGCAGATGTAGCCAGATTGTTTTGAGCTTGACTGCTGTTTGATTTTTCTCTTTTTGTAAGCTTCTGATGTTTTATGACATTGAATTCTTCATTCTTTAGAACTCTGTTGCATTGCAACCACTGCAATCTTCTCCCAAAGCCCTCAAGTTCTCTATTACGTTTCTCTACCCGTGTAGGCTATATAAGAGGTTATTTTTTTCGTTTACCTACATGTTTTCAGGCATCTCCAGTTGTACTGTGGTGTTGGAAGCAGTGCAATAATCTAATGAGATGATCTGTTTGAGCAGCTGGTTTTAACCTCTGTGACATTTCTTGTTCAGGATATAAGCCTTTGCTGTCACTTTATTACGTACAGATAGTAGTTTTAAATTTGTTGGTTTTTTTTTTACTTTTCTATTCACCCCATCTTTGTATTTTGTCCTTCTTTTGGGCCAGATCTGGTGAGGAGGGATGAGAACTGAACTACCATATCACAGATTCTTTGTACTGAATGTGAATTTTATTTGTTCCCCTCACCCCTCCCTCCCTCTTGTTTTCTGACATCTCTCTTTCACAACTAGGAGAGTGTGCATGGGGTTGAAGCCAAAGAGGAATAAACTTTCATTTCCCTCTTGAGAATAGAAGCCTCCTTGGCATCATCGGTTGAAGGTCACTTGTAATTCTGGTTCTCCAGCATTTGTATTCCTTTTCTATGGCACTCCTGAGATACCTGATACCCTGGAGATGTTTTAAAAGTATCCAAGAAGTTCATTTCGGTTCAGCTCCTAATGGAATGGAGGCAGTTGCTTACATACTCCAGATAACAGTGCTCCTTTTTTTGTTACCTGGAGGAAACAAGCAGAAATCCACAGGAGATCAGTTGCCATCAGAAACTTTATTCAAGTTACATCCACATTGTGGAGGAGTCTTGTGAATCACCAGTTTGTTTTGCCAGTGACGACGCTGGGTGACTGAGCATAGCTCTGCCATCTGCAGCGGTCCTGCAAGATTTACTGGTATTCATTGCTCATAAAACACTTCCAGTTCTTCAGACATAGTTGAAGTATGTAAGTGCAAAATGTCATTATATGCAATAGCACTTTGCAAAGAAGTGATCTTAATAGGCTATTTGTTGCAACAGCTGCACTTTTTTGTGATGTCTAAAGATTGGTGTACTATGATCTGTAATACGGCGTCAGGCAATTTAGAACTCTTTTTTTTGTTAAGTATTGGAAGGCTTCAGACTATCAATGGAACTGAATGTTCTCTTCAGGCTACTCAGGCAAGATGCAAACACTGGGCACTAAGTGTACTGAACAAAAATTGTCTTCTGTTGTACTTCAAAGCGAAAGGAATAAAAGATTATATTTTTTTTGCCAGTATATGAGCATATTATCATCCTGATGACAAAACAGTCAAATCCGTTGGAACCATTTTTGATTTTTGTATGTTTGCCAGCAGTTCAAGAGGGGAGAGAAAAGGAGGAAACTGGAAAAAAAACCAAACAACCCAAAAGCTGACAGTGACTTTGTGACAGATGTTCAAAACATCTCGTTGTGGGCTGAATGAAGTTTCCTTCTCCTTGATTCCACAAGTAATTTTGCCGCTGCTGATGGATGCACAGTATGATGTAAATAGTGTTGTAAGTCAAACTGCTGTATCTGAGCAGGAGGTGGTATGGGCTCTATCTTCCCTGTATGTACCTCAGACGACACTGGCAAGGAATATTTGCTGCATGTAGCAAGATTTCTCCATAGTGCATTCTTACGCATCTTACAGTACGCCATATGATTAGGTATGAGGTGGTGAGATATGT
This sequence comes from Baryphthengus martii, assembly GCA_013396935.1. Classification (NCBI taxonomy): domain Eukaryota; kingdom Metazoa; phylum Chordata; class Aves; order Coraciiformes; family Momotidae; genus Baryphthengus; species Baryphthengus martii. The sequence goes on along the minus strand of VWZK01020477.1, from coordinate 186,139 downwards.
TCTGTACAGCTGGAATACACAGTGCGTGCTGAATCCGGAGGAGGAGGAGATGCTTTGTGCCCCTTGAGTTGCAGTCAGGCGTGTCTGCTTGTGTAAAAAAAATAAATTCAGAGATTTCTTCTTTGTTTGTTTGTTTTTAAATCCCCTTTTTCGTCTCACGTAGCATTTGCCTTTAGAATCCATTGTGTATGAGAAGGGTTAAATAATGAGCTATATGAATACTAATGCTAGTAAATTACAATGGGGCAGCATTAATGCTTTTTGCTCTCACTTCTTAAATAATGAAAAAGGTGGTACAAGGCTTCAAAGAACTCCGTTTGCCCACGAACACAGGCAGAGGCCAGTTGTGCACTGTTACTGCAGTTGCATTGTTTCATGACCATGCATGCTTTGCCTGTAATAGCACACTCGTGGTGGCAACTGAAGTTCTAAGCATGCAACTGCGGGTGGCTTTCTGTGGCTCGGTTTCCTTCTTGAAATATTTACTGCAAGTTGTCTGTCTTTAAATATAACAACTTTTTCTTTTTGTCCCTAAGAGGACAACATTCAGCTGGTACTTCTTGATTTAGTTAAAATGTTGACTGTGTTGATTATTTGTCATGGAGCATGTTTGTAGGCATGAAAGAATTACTTACAGGCATTTGACTTGAAAAGTCTGATTCTTTAAATGCAGTGGTAGATTTGCAAAACTTATATTGCCAATGTCCTGTACTTTCAAGATAGAGCTGTATATTTTACTGCATCGTATGCTTGATTATCGAAATAAGATTATATGGGATATCATAACACTGCTATCCCAGGCTGCTGTGAAAACACCGGTGACTTTAGAATACTTTTTGGTCAGAGAAGTGACGTGGCACGAAATGCCGATTCCCATCAGCTTACACAAGCCAAGTTTTCTTCTAAAGTCACTGTTTGGTATTAAAACTCTCCCTTGAAGATGATGAACAGTCCAAGTCTTTTGGTATCTTTTTGTAAAGCCTGTTATTGGTTGCTAAATGTCACAGAACCACCAGATTGGCTGTAATAATTTATTGGCCTTGGTAAGTGTAACAGTTTTACTTTGTGGTTTGTTTTTTTTTAATTGTAAAGGTTAATATACTTGTCTTACAGAAGTGACAAAGGTTTAACATCTTCTTGAGAGGATAATTTTAATGCTGCTACTACTCTGCAATGTGTAGAGGAAGAACGTCCTGTCTTGTACAGAAAATTCACTTTAGACATACACTTTCTACTCATATGCCCTTTCCAAACAATGAGCATGGGATTGGAGGCACAGGGATGCTCAGTATCCCAAAGCCCATGGCTTTAATGTGGTTCCATTGTTCTGTCACACCAGGACTCCTGCAGCAGCAAGGTTTTCCCCCTGCTTTATGTACATGCAGCAGTAAAATGGGAGCTGGGAGAATTAATGCAGTTGTTTGACACCGTGTCGTGTCTGGCACAGAACAAACTGCTTTATGTCTTGATTCTGCGGTTCATCTTCTGCAAAAGCAAACTTGACTCTCTTTCTGGTTTGTATTGTGAAGATACATTCATTAATGTTTCGAAAGTGTTCAGAACTGTGGCAGTGGGGGCTATATACAGTGCAAGTATAAAGTGACTATCTTTCTGTTCTCTAGTGACTGGCTGTGATTTTTGTAGACATGCAATGATTCAGAAGTGAGAGCAAGTCAATAACAAATCTTTTTAAATCAAATTTGTGATTTAATAATTTTGTTGTTAATAGTAGTACTAATTCTACTGTGCTTTCATGAAGACTTTTTTTTTAAACTCAGTTCCCTTTCATAGCCTGGAACAAAGATTTAATTTTAGAAGTTTCAGTTGACGAAGACATGCTGGTGCTAGATATGTATTTCAGATCCTTGTCATTGTACTCTATTTTTAAATTCAAGTGCCAGCCAACCTAAAGAGCACACCCTGTGTTTATGCTGGGTGCTCTGCATCCATGCTACGGAGATGAAGTCTTCCAAGACTTAGCACAAGGCCACAAAATTTATTTTTATGTTTTTCCTATTTAATGAAGAGAAATGTTCTCGCAAGTCCTTTTCATTCTCTCAGAACTAAAACTGGTCATAAAAACAATCCTCCTCCCTCTAGAGGTCTACTCAGTCATTGGCAATTGTTAAGATGCTTGCCTATCAACAGCCACTCGAGAGGGAATTTTAAATGGTTTTGTGACGTCAAGGAGGCCCAAGAAAATATAGTCTGGTGCCAGATTGCCTCCATCATTGAAAGCACGGAGTAAGAAATAGATAACACAGAAATAAATCTTTTGTGCAGTAGCTATCTCATGATATGCTCTAGCGACTCCAATAAGTGAGGTTGTCTGGTGTAGGAATAGCTAAAGATGATGAACTTTCAGACCCTCATTTTCTAATTTATGATTAATGAAAAGCCAGCCTAATCTATCTGACTTCCTGCTGTCTGGACAGAATGTCTGCGGGTAGCTTGGACCTTGCAGAGGGAAATACCCTGACAAAATTACAGCCTATGAAAGTGAACAATTTAAGTATGATGGACAAAAAACTGAATCTCTTGAATGAAAAGATGGACAAAATATTGCATTTCCAGGAAGATCTGACAGGCAAACTGCAGCGAGTTGACAAAGGCATTGATGATGTAGAAAAAGGCATTAACAAGCTAACAGTATCCCGAACAGCTCCTGATGAGACAGATGCAATGAAAAAAGGCCTAAAGGTATCGGACAGTACTCACCAGACTGATATCCAGAGCATATGCTCAGAAGTGTTGAAATTGATGAAAGCTGCCCAGCTTGATGCCTCGAAGCATAAGGAGAGGCTGGCAAAGATAGAGAAACGGGTTGAAACACTGGATAAAGTTATTACATTTGTGGGAGACGTATTAAAAAATTCTAAAGTAGTGGATTTTATTCTCAAAGGCATTGTGCCCTGGAAGAAGGGGAGTCTGCTGGAAATCCTTGTTGAGGTTGGTTTTGGTTTACTATGCTTCGTATTTTTCTTAATGAGGTGGCAGGGCTTTAAGCTCTTCTGCCAATTTCTTGCATAACACATAATTCAGGTTTTCCTTTCGGCACTGCTGTTATAGGTTACTGGTGTGGCCTTTGAACTGCAAGGATCTTAAAGCAGAGACTAAGGCTCAAAACATGCCTGGCAGTCTTATGTCTGAAGTTCCCAAAGAGTGCCAGGCAATCCTCTAACAGGTATGAGGAGTAGTTTGCTACTGTAAAGGAAATTTCAGCTGGTGCCAGTGCTGGCAGATCAGCAATGTCATTCAAATTAGTGGCTGAATTGAGGACCCAGTGGAAAGTAAGAATAACATACTGGAAGCATCTTTTATTGGAAGAAGCTTCTATTTTCTTGATTGATCGTGAATACTGAACACAATGGCAGTTACTAAAACTTATGCTGACTTACGGCTGTATTTCTGAGCAGATTTGTATGTCCGTAGACATCTAAGTTGTCTTTAGCTACATCTTTGTGATGAAGCTGTGACTTTATGAGCTCCATTGACATTGTTCACTCCTCAAATCAAATATTTCTTGAGTTTTCAAATTCCTAGACATCAATTCCTAGGCATTTTTTAATTATTGAGGACAGTGAGAGGGTAGCTGATACAGCGGTGGAATCAATTAACCCTGTTTTTTAAAAGTTACAGGCATCTGGAATTAGTTTTAGCTCATGGGAGTTTTCGATTTTCACTGTGGCTTGTATTCCACAGTGAGAAAGAAGTGGGGGAGAGTGCGAGAGTTGGAATAGGTCTGTTCATTCCTAGAATCGCTTTGTATGTAGAGGCATAATTACAGTAAGGAGAACTTAGGTAATAACGCAAATGTCCATTTGTGTCTTAATCCTAATATTTTTTGCCAAAACTGAAGCGTTTTGGTGGAAGGTACAGCTAAACTTTTACAATGGCAGAGCCATCCTAGATGTAGCATACCTTTTCAGGTTTTCTGAGGGCTGTCCTGGTCTCCTTTCTTAAGTGGCTGACAAGTGAGTGACTCGCTTTAGGTGAGAATTTATAAAGAGTTTCCATTAGTATTGAGAAAAATAAATCATACATGAAGTATCAGTCTTAGTTCTGGATAGAGATGAAGCTTGTACTTGCTTGCAGTTCCAATTTCAGTTCTACAGATTTTTGGAGAAATGAAAAAGCTTGATACGTTTTGGTTAAAGCTGCATTGTTACAAATTACTGCCAGAGGTCACTGGAAAATGCCTGGAGACAGATGCAGTCCTTTGCAGGATTTACACCTTGAACTGAACTGGCAGTGCTCCGCGTGGCAATGGCCCGGTTAGAATGAGTGTAAAGATAACTGTTATAATTTCGTTTCCAGATGGTCAGTTTCTGAGTGAAAAGAGCAGTAAGGAGGGATGTAAATAAGGAAAGGTGATGTGAGGGATAATGAAGGAATGTTTCACATAGACTTCAAGCATACTGTGGGGATTTATTGTCAACTAGCCACTCTGCGCTGCCTCCTCAGCAGTGTTTGCAAAAGAGGAGACCGAAGGAGGTCAGAACTTCATCCTAGTAGTAAGGAAGGGTGGATAGAAACTGAGAGGTGAAATGACCTGCTGGTGGTGACCTGCTGGACTAGGATGGAGTGGAGGTCTGTGTCCTGGGCTCTAACCACTGCCTAGGTTGTAGGACAGGCAATGTGCGTTGGGTAAGCACAGAGGTTTATGGCTAACTCCGGCTTTGCAATGACCATAGTTGTTCTCCTTTTTTTGTTTCTGATCATAAACATTTTTTTGAAACTGGAGCATAAGGTCGGTCGTAAGACCTTAATATATATCTATACTTCGATCACTGGCGGCTGAGTGATATTTGAACTAGTCTAGAATTAGTGAGGTTGTGGATGTACGTGACCTAGCTGGGGTAATGTGGAGCAAAGCACAGATGAATTTAAAAACAAATTAGCTTGTACTGAGCCATGTGCTAACTTTGGTCTTGTTTTTGCAGCCTGTTTTATGGTAAGGGTATAGACGTGTCCGAAGAGCTCTGCAGTTGTATGAGGGTTGCACACTAAGAATTTTCTACCTACTTGTTTCTGTTTTCCAACCTTTGCTGTTTTGTAACAGCGTGCTGCTTATCACGGAGCTGGCTTAGTGCAAGGTTACTCGGGATAGGAGTGGGAAGGTCATGTTTTCATTTCTGGGTGAAGCTGTTTGTTGACAGCATTCCAGGGCTGCCATGGGAAAGCTTATGGAAGAAGTTTTGTGGGGTTGGAGTCAAATTAATAAGGCTATGAATTGAGCTTCATAGGATCCAAACTTCTAACTTCTTATTTAAAAGACAAACAAACGGGGAAACTCGGCAGCATTAAACTGTCACTTACCCAAGGCTTTCTTTGCACGTAGGATTTTGTGAGAATAATGTTCCCCCTGGTCATTGTTGCAGGTTTGCTTAGAGCTCTAATAAAAATGGTAATGATTTTTTACTATTTTTGCTCTTTGAATGTTTTGGGTTTTGGGAAGAGGGAGGTGGAAGGGCACTGTTATGGAATCTATATGATTGGAGCATGAAATCCCTAACCGCTTTCACTAACAGTTGAAGGGGCTGATTTGAAGCAATGTTATAATCAGAATTATTTGCAGAAATATTTTGAATGTTGCTTACTTGCTTGTACAAACAAGGATAGGAGGCTGCTTATGACTAGATTTTAACTGTGCCAGCCAAGAAGTGTTATGCCTTTTGTGTAATGCTTTTTGTTAGATATTAGTTATTTAGTTTTAATTTCATTTCAGATGTATTGCTGTATGAAGTGTTTAGTGGTGTTACTACAAAATACCCCTCCTCTGTGCTTTCTTCACTGGAGGAAGAAGTTTGCTTAAAAATAAAAATCCGATTTTTAAAGGCAATGACTCTGTTACACATGCCAAAGGTGACATATAGTATCAAGTATATGCACAAGAGTTATCATAAAGCTAGGGGATCTTGTTGTTTTTTTTTTTGGTATCACCTCATTCATGATTTGAGCTATGATGCTTTAGATGCCTTGGAACAAATATATTAATTATATCTTCAGAGATGTTGTTTATCTTTCAGTCACCAGCCAAAAAGCAACAGAAATACAGCATCATTTCTTTTCCTAATATCTTTCTTATGTTTCACATGTCATGCTTTTTAATCAGTATAACTAAAGATGTCAGGAGGCAAAAATCTGACAGTCAGAATTTTAGAAAGCAGTGAGCTATTTTATTATTCTGTGTAATCCTGCTTTAGAAATATGCCTGTCTGCAAAGGCAGGAAGAGATTGAAAGAAGGGAGTAAACAGCAGTAACTAAATATTCAGAAGATCAGAGGTATTAGTGTCCAGTTCATAGAGTGTGAATACCTGCATAGTTGGGGGAACCTAGTGGGAAATAACCAGTCTTGGCCATAACTGTTGTTTTTGTGTTCCCCTGTCATTTTTAGGCCAAAGATAAGCCTGAGGAGAGTGGTGCAAAACCTAAGCATGTGCTTAGTAATAGAGGAACCCAAACTGAAAGCAAGAAGCCTCTGGAAGGTAGGTATCACTCCAGGCATGCTATGGGTTTTAACTCTAGAATGTGCAGCAGACTAACTGGAAATGAATAGCCTGCCATTTCCCACTACCTGAATTACTCAAATGTAACTGAGTAGCTTTGTCCACCAGTACTGGGAAAATAGAGTTGTTCTCATCTCATCCACAAGATGATCTGTCCTCTGGATCGAACCTCACAAAACTCTAGAACATCAAGAAACTGAAAGCAGCACATTTGTTTAGCTGCACAATTGGGTTTTTTTTCTTTGGAATTGCAGTGCACTGAATTAAGAGAGCTGATCTTGTTCAGAGATACCATGAAGGTAGTGGCAATATCACGTAGCAAACCTAGTAAATTCTTTTCCCATAACACATCTGAACCAGCCCTTCCTCCCCCTACTCTCTGAAAAAGGGACATGTTGACATTGGTAATATCTTTTTTTTCATCATCAAGTTTCATTGCCATGTCAGGGCTAGACTCCTATTTAGGATGCATCCAATATTAATACCTGTGGAGTTGCAACAGGGGTGAACGTGGTGTTGAGCATGCCCTGTCGTGCCGCTGCCCTCACAAGTTGTCAGTGAATCCTTCTTTAAATTATGGGTGATCCTTTTTTTAGCTTCATCGTTTAGAAAGTGACAAATAACAGCAGATGGTCACAATTCTGTCTTGGAAGCTACAGTGCTGTGAACTGACCTTGATTGCCTGTGACCTGTGGATGCTGAATCCTGGAAGAAGTTACTCTAGAAATTTCCACTGTTAATATTGACCTTTGTTGTAAGAAGATGCTGAAGAAACTTCTTATCCTGTTGTGGAAAATGCAAGAGGCACTGCACTGTCTTGGGCCTCCATGTCCCTTGGAGTCTTGCTCAGTACGTCTCTGCTCCTCTGATCAGGGGCCTGGATTCGTCTGCAGTGCAGGAACGACCCGTTGCATTTGCCCACAGAGTGATTTCAGATTTTGGTTGCAGTGACCTTGAGCCTTGCAGTTTTTTGTTTGCTTTATGAAAATCCAAGTTCAATCTGTAACACTGCTGGAAAGCCAGCAGAGCAGTTAAACCTCTGATCAAGCTATGAACACGAATAATGTCTGTCTCAAGCTTGCTGGTGTATTTTAAACCTTTTGCGGGCTTTCTTGCTATCTTTTCAGATGTATGTAACTGCGTACGTTATTTTGAATGGTGGGTTACTTCATTCCCTCTCTGTTTTGCTGTCACTTTTATCAAGGATAGTTTATTAATGATTTATTTTATTCAGAGACAAAAAGTGGGAAAAAGCTGGATGAAAACGAGGGAGAATGTGAGAAGGTGAATGCTTCTGGCACTGTCGCCCACAAAGCTGACTCCAAATCCCAAATTAAAGTGAGGACTGCACAGCAGCAAGTAGTAGAAGGTGCTGGCAAAACACACAGCTCTAAGAGCTGTCAACAGCAAAAGGACATTGGTGTCAAAGCTTTGAATCAACACAACGGTCTTCCCTTTGTAAATCAAGACCATGTAGGCAACCAAAATGTTCCTGCGAAAGCACATGATATGGACAGAGCCCCACACCTAGATGAGTGCCACAGGCAGCTTGTTCAGCAGAAACTTGGAAAGAATGAAAACAAACCTCCATCATCGAGTGCGGCATCCCAGGAAGCTGTGCCTTCCACATCCCGAGCTATATCGGACACAGGGTGTGAAGTGACACATGCCAGGTAACGGCCTTGTTGGTAAATGTGTGATATGAAACCATTTCATGTGTCAAAAGAGAAAAAAAGGAAAGCCAGATCATTAAAGGAGGTGGCTCCTGCTGAGGCATGATCCAGGGGGAAAACAGCTGTGCTGGGATAAGATTGGTGAGACCTTACAAATGGTTAAGGCAAAATACTCAAAGCAGCAAGGACCCTGTATAAATTTCTATGAAGCCCAGGAGCCAGTGTGCTAGATGTATGGGAGATTTTTTTTATATGATGAGGGCTTATGTGTATTAGAGATTGAAAGGTGACCACCCTAGTATAGCTCAAGTAGTTGGACATTTATTAACCACTCCCTCCCTTCCAGCTCCTGGGTTTCTGTAACTGTGAGGGTAAAAGGAATTTGAGATATTTACTAGTATATAACAAAACCCAAGAACTTGTTTCATTTGCTGTCCTCAGGTGGTTTTGTGTTGTGTGTTGTTGTTTGTTTGGGGTTTTTTTATGCCTTGGTCCCCTAAAGATATGACCAGATTGTTCATTTATTAGCCTACATTAGCCTAATCTTTTCCTCACGTAGGTGCTTTGCAATATGTCTTTCCTAATACATTTTCTTTTGAATAATTTATTTAGGACTTGTTTTTAATTCAGTTTATTTAAGTTTAAAACTCACAACCAAAAAAAACCCTACCAACCAAACCGCAACAGATGGTAATTTGTGGCAAATTTTAACTGCTATGCTTTGTCTGTCTGGACTGGTGGATATAAAGTTATTGACATATTTGTGTGTATATCTGTATCTGTGGGCAGTAGGCCCATTCACACACACAAACACACGTGTATGTATGTCACTTTGTGGGTGGAGTTTCCCCACTGTTTGTGTGTGTAAATTTGATGTCTGAAGCCCAGACACGAACATGACACTACTTTTGTATATATGTACTTTAATTGGAAAACTCTGAATTTGTAGTGTTACTTGTGAATATAAAGCAGACGCTTAAATTTCCTGTGCAATGGATATCTACTGGGATTACAGGACTCTTAAAAAGGAAAAATAAAAGTGAGTTAAGAATAAATTAGCAAATCAAATGAAAGTTGTCCTTCTGTCAGCACATAGGCTTCACAGAGGAACAGGCTCATAGTGAGGACTGGCACACTGCGACGTGAAAGGCCTTTTGGAGGAAGGGCTGGGTGTAAGGATGTGGCAGGAGAAATCAGAAGGTTTCACTACTGTGGCCTCTTTTCAAACATTCAGGAACAACTATGTGTACAGTTTATAGACATTGGTACCTCCAACCTGGCTGCTGTCGTAACACTAAAACCAGAGAGATCTCCCTGTATTTTCCCTGTGGGTTTTAGGCTCTGGCTGGTGCGCTGTAGGCACTGTGCTAGAGCAGGTCCATCCCAGCTGCCTGCCAGAGCACTGCCTTGGAGGCTCTGACTGTAAAGAGCTTTGAGGACGGTTCAAGGTGTTTGTGGAAGAACAGTTGCAGTTACCTTTTAGAAGTCAGTACTGGCGGATCATGATGTGTCAGGCAGTGAACTTTGAGACAGGCATCAGCTTCTGAAGCAGCTGGTGTGTTTGGACAGGGGAGTGTCTGAGCCCCAGATACAGTGGTTTGGTGAGGACGGAGTCTGAGAGTTAAATGGAAGGTAGAATCTGGAGAAAAACCCCAGGGGAAGCTGCAGCCTTCCTGCACAGGGTACCTGTTGTGCTTTTTTGTGTGAAGTCATATGAAGGTGGTAAACTACTCTCTTAAAATGAATGCAACTTTTAATGAAGTCTGTTAAGCCCACACAGAAGTATCAAGAGAACATTGTGTTCGCCTCCCTACTTGCAGAAATGCCCTAGAGTCCTGCTGAGTACAGGCTTGTTTAGATAGCAGTGCAAGTGTTTGCTCAGAGCTGTGTTCAGCTGCTCTGATAGTTTACTCTGATGTGTATGGAATTCATAGCACAGCACAGAGGTGTTAAAGGTGCAGAAAATGAGAAACTTCAGACTCTTGTTATGCAAAAGCAGAAACATTTTATTTTATAACATCTTGTGTAAAAAGGTCACTCCACCAAAAGAAGCAATAACTTCGTGAAAATGAGGTATGTTCTCTCCTAGACATAAGAAATTTTCTTTACTTGCTGATGTATAAAATCTACTTTACAACTTCACAAGTGTTGATTAAGCCTTGCTGAAATCAGATTGTGTGCTCATGACAGTTGAAATAGTAACAGTTGACTCAAAAATTATTGCACAAATATCTTTGGATTTTAGGAGCATAGAGAATTGGTTTTAACCTGTATTCTTTTTAGGCAACACAGGAGGAAAGAAAGTTATTAAAGTTTTCTGGTGGCTGGAATGCCACGGAAAATAGTATTGATGGAGCAAGAGAGTTTATAGAAAGTATATTTTTAACAGAAAGCTGTGGAAAGATTGCTATTCCATCAGAAGACACAAACACAGATGTTTGAGTGTGCAAGTCAGCCAGCTGGAACAGGAACGGGGTGGATACAAACCTTTGGATTTGTAGAGCTATATGAGCACTCAGCCATTTAGGTAATTACCCTATCATTTGTGAAGGCACTTGCTATCCCCTCTTTGTCCAGCTAGTGATATTTTATTAGACCAGTTGTAATAGTTGCAAAAAGTGGGTAAGTTTTCAAATGTGGGATTAACACTTTGCAGTGTGAGACGTTTTGTGTTCAGCGGAAGGCAGGCAGACGCACCAATGGAGGACACACAAGAAGCATCAGCATGCTTTTTGGTCCTCTGCTCTTAGTCCTGTGAATATAACTCGAGGACTGGAAAGTTAGATTTCTTTAGTACTCTAGGAATCTGTGGTTTCAGAAGTTTATAGATCTTTCTTGACCCACACAGTTGAAAAAGCAAGGTTGATCATCTGCATAAAACGTCAACTATTTGCTCTACAGGATATCCATCAATGTACATCTGACTGAAATGAAAGAAAAGATTGAGATGATCAAGGAAGGAAACGTGAATGATCACAGAGGTAAAAGGCCCAAAGTAAACTCCCCGTCTTCCACACCGGTAGAAGTGGAAGGGGTTGAACAGCTGCTTCACAATTTAAAACTTCAGCAGAGTCCTAAAAACATCATCACTGAGCCAAATCAAGAAGTGAAAGGCGACAATAAGCAAAATGAACTTGCACCTCGAACAGGGAAGCAACAGCCATTACTGAGCAAGCCCAAGCCAGTTAAAAAGGCTGAAGAGAAATCAGAATTAAAATGCAAGCCCATAACCTCACAGAAAAGCTCTGCAAAGGAGCCTATGAAAGATGTGGGAGTGGAAGTGAAAATCCATCAAGAAACAGCAAAAGCAGAAGAATCCCTGACAGATACCAACTCTGAGAGGAAAGAATCGGAGTCTGCATCTTCAGGGGGAACAGAAAATGATGCACATCAGTGTACAGGAATGGCACCAGAGAAGACTAAGTCCTTGGAAGCTAGCAAAGAGCTTCCCACACAGGATGAAATGATTATCGGTAAGTTGTTCGCAGTTACTCTTGGAAACTTATTTTGAGGATTTAGCGCTACTCCTGTGTTTATATATATAATAATAGCTGGAGCAGCGCTCAGCAGACCACTTGTGTCTTAACAGAGTTCAAGAGCATTTTGCCATGGGTATATTTTACTATAAATCAGTGAATTAATGTTTGTACAAATTCTTTTGATAGTAATTTTCCTTTTAAAGTGTGTTTTGGGGAAAAAAAGTTCCTTTAAAATAGAATTGGCGGAAGTATATGTGAGATCAGACACCAGAGTGATTGTGAAAAAAACCCACAATTTTCTTTTGATTAAGCATTTATTCACAGAATCACAGAATCACAGAATGTCTTTGGTTGGAAGAGACCTTGAAGATCATCCAGTCCAACCCTCAACCCCACACTGCAAGCTCACCACTAAATCATGTCCCTAAGCACCAGGTCCATGCACCGTTTAAATACCTCCAGGGATAGTGACTCCACCACTGCCGTGGGCAGGCTATTCCGATGTTTGATAACCCTTTCAATGAAGAAATGTTTCCTAATAGCCAGCCTAAACCTCCCCTGGCACAACTTGCATCCATTTCCTCTAGTTCTGTCACATGTCATCAGGGAGAAGAGGCTGTCCCCCTCTTCTCTCCAACCCCCTTTCAGGTAGTTGTAGAGAGCGATAAGGTCTCCCCTCAGCCTCCTTTTCTCCAGAGTGAACAACCCCAGCTTCCCCAGCTGCTCCTTAGGACAGCATATGCAAACCAGGTATGCTTTAGCAACTATGGACTAGAAATCCAGAGGGCAGCCAGATTTTGCAGGAAGAGTACCTTGCTGTAGTCTTTGTTGATTTATTGGCCATGGATCTTTTCTTTGTTACTGTGTGAACACTTGATTGAATTGTTTCAAGCAGTACTCTCTCCTGGCAGCATTAATTTGTGTATGTCGCAGAATGTACATACATGGGTAGGTGTCCTGACCTGCATCTGGCTTTCTCAGCAGTGGTAGGAGATAACTTGAATACACATTAAGTTGCAGCCCAAGATATAGAGAGATTAATTTAAAAAAATGCTTTGAATCCCAAAACTGGGATTGTGGAATCTTTACCCTAGAAAAATTTGGACAGTAAGTGTATCATGGTTAACTCATTTAGCTTTCTACAAATGGATTAAACTTAATAGTTGTAATGTTAATGTTTGCCACTTGAACACTGTTTGACAAAATCTTGCTAGTTTTACCAGTAACTGTTGTGGTATATCAGTACCATATATTTGTGCTGGTGTTTCCAGCTGCCCTATAATGATTGAAAGAAGATTTTTTTTTTTTTTTTTTTTCAAGTGGCTTCTGCTGCTAATGCATAAACTAAGATGTTGATCCTCTGAAGGTGTCCAGTGAGTTTACTGAGTTTAAAAAAACAACCACAACAAAAAAAACAACAACAAACAGGGTTGAGATTCAGGAGGTGGGATCCTATTATCAGTTCTGGGCCTTTATTCCTTCTCTGTAAAAGGGTGTTAGCAGTAGAATTCCCTTACTTGAAATATGGGGAGATTTTTGGGTATTTTCAGCACCTCTCTTCTTACAGCTAGCTGGAAATGCAGTAGTTATTTTACTTACATGCCACTCTAAAAATAGTGAAGGAATCGCATGCCTAATGTTATAGAGATACTTCAGTGCTTATCTGAATTCCAGCAGAAGTAAAAATGATGGCATAGTACAGGAACATGAAGCAAAGAGAAAAGATGGGAGAGAGGGCAGTGCAGTTGATTCTGAAGGTCTGGTTTGAGTGTTTGCATTAGCATCTTATTGGCAGCAGTCGGAAGGGAGCTTGTCCAGGTGTTTGTGTTGGCCCTCGGTGCTTCTCCCTTAGAGCCCCAAAGCCACAGAAGCACAGAGGGGCTGTATAAGCAATAGCTGTCTGAGAAACTGCATTCATCCCTTCAGGAACAGCTATGCTGAAGGGTATGGGGAGCATAAGAGTACAGTTTTGTGGAGCTGCGGATGCTGGGAGCGTGGAAGGCAGCTGAGACTTCTCGTTACACTTTGCAAACTCAACAAGGTGATGTCCATGTCCTGTGGATTGAAATAATTGGTGTGAGGGAGATGAAATTGAGTGCAGTGATGTGTGCAGAAACTTCTCAGTGACCACCTTATCTCCCCTTTAGATGACAGCCCTTCTCCTCCAGCTCCTTTTGAACATCGCATAGTGAGTGTCAAGCAAACAGAGGTGACAACATGCTACTCAGTGTGTCGTCATGAAGTACTCGGAGGGTAAGTATCGCTGTCTCTCATGCTGTACTGCTGTCAGTAGCTACAGCATGGAGAAATGCAGTTCAGCTACCTGGAGAGCTCACTTGCAGCCAGAGTGAGCAGGTTCATCCTTGAGACCTTTTGGGCTGTGATAGTTGCTAGGTTCCTTCTGTCAACCTTCTGTTGACTTTAGGGTGTGTGTAGAGCGTCCCTTAAATGACTGGTTTCTGCCCCAGTTCCATTTTCAATTGCCCGATTGTGATCTTGGCTGACTGGTTTTTGCATTTGTCATGTAGTCCTGGCCAAAGCCGGTGTCATGAGAAAAACCTGTACCCTTCAGGCAGACAGATTCAGAGCACTTGAAGTCAGCAAAGCCCATTAGGTCAGGCAGCTTTCAAAATCTTTTTTCCATGCTGAACTGCACGCTGAAGAATACTGAGGGAGAAGTTATAATTCTTTTGACCTTATCTTTAGTTTTCACTCACAGGAAGCCTGCAGCTGCTTCAGCCTTTGTATTCTTGTATCCTTACTTAGCTGACAAGAAAGTTTGATTTACAGGTTGATCCAAATACAAATATGGCTTAATCGGTGTAAGCAATAGAATGCTGTAGCAGAGAAGATGGTGTTTAGAAATCATCCCGAGGGGCATTAACGTGTCTGGGTGACACAGGGGAGAATTTACAACATGCAAGAAATGCAGTCTGTGGAGTGACTACAGTTACTGGTCTTGCAGTCATTTAAAAAGTTATGAGATCAGGACAGAAATATCCTTGTTAATATATCCACTAACACATCACTGAAGGACAGCAAGCGGGTACAGTTACAGAACCGAAAAAGAATATCATCAGGTCGTCATACCGCAGTGAAATGTAGTAATATGAAGGGGGCATAATATTTTAATGTAAGCACTGAACAACTGGCTGGAAAGATAAAACTAATCCTTCATAAGCTGAGAGAAAGGAGAGATTCATGCTGCTGGCCACCTGATTCTGTTCACTTTGTACTGTGCTATTTTTAATCAACGATAAGAACAGTTGCATGAGAAGTCTCTGCGGTGAGCTGTGTTAAGCCAGTTTCCCATCTTTTCCTTGGTATCAACAGGGGGCGTTTTGGGCAAGTTCACAAGTGCACGGAAATATCAACTGGTCTCAACCTGGCAGCCAAAATCATAAAAGTGAAAGGAGCGAAAGAGAGGGTAACTATGTTGCTGTGAACCCAAGCGAGCACACTCTAAACCTGGGCTTATTGCAGGCACCTTAACACCACTTCCCTGAATCGGCCCGTAAGAGACAACTTGTCGTTGGGTACTATCAAGTACTGTAAAATCCGTTGTAGTAAGTAGCAGCTTGGACTTTACAAGACTGTTTGTTGTCTCCTGTGTTTGTGATTAAACTCCCTGTCCACATGAGACCTGTGGTGTAGCTGTTACTGGGTTTTACAAATAATTGTATTTGAATATATCGGGATTTCAGGAGCATATTTTGCTTATTTTTAAAAATTTATTCTTTTTTCAGGAGGAAGTGAAAAATGAAATTAACGTCATGAACCAGCTAAATCATGTGAATCTGATCCAGCTTTATGATGCTTTTGAAGCCAAAAATAATATCACTTTGATCATGGAATAGTAAGTTTAAATGATCTGAGGATTTGTCAGATATTTGGGTTTTGTCACGTCACTGAAGGAAATAGGGAGTGATAATTCTGAGGTATGAAGACAACTTGAGCTGTTTCCCACCCTGAGAGTTGATTTCACATGAACTGTCAGCTCATGTAAAATAGCTTTCAGTTTGAGAAGTTTTATTTAGTAAATTTTATAGTTTGAAAACTTATTTTCTCTAGACTAATAAGATGAGTGAATAATGGATCCTTTGGTACTTCCTGTAGTTCTCTACGTCCCCATTGGATCATCAGGTCATGTAGTTTTCAATTTGACATATATTCCCCCGAAACGTCAGTGACAAGGTTTCTGCTTTTGAATTTAGATCAATACTTAATTTCACACTCAGAAATAAGTCTCTTGAAGTCATTGAGATTAGTGATGCACTTTATATTGGACACGTTGTTAGGAGCCTTGCTAAATTATAGAATCATAAAATCATTTTGGTTGGAAGAGACCTCTGAGATCATTGAGTCCAACCATTAACCCAGCACTGCCAGGTCACCACTAAACCATGTCCCTAATGATGACTCAACCGCTTCCCTGGGCAGCCTGTTCCAGTGCTTTACTGTGCTTTCTGTGAAGAAGTTTTTCCTAAAAACCAACCTAAACCTCCCATGACAGAACTTGAGGCCATTTCCTCTTGTCCTGAATTAGAGAGCCAAAGTTCCCAACTTGGAAATAAATTGAACTAATGAGGAATTCTAAGGTGTTTAACTCTTTCCTATATCAAAATTTTAGTCTCGATGGTGGTGAATTATTTGACCGGATCACAGATGAAAGCTACAATCTAACTGAGTTGGATGCAATCCTGTTTACCAAACAGATTTGTGAAGGAGTCCGCTACTTGCACCAGCATTATATTCTCCACTTAGATCTGAAGGTCAGTAGCTCATACTCTCTCCGCTCTTTAGCGATGCTATGGTTTGGACCACCGCAGAGTCACTACCAGAGTAATTTCTCATTTCATGGACTTATGTTATAAAGGAGTAGACTTACTGAATTCTACAGCCACAATGAAGAAAGCTCTAGAGATTGATTACTCTTTTTTCGATGTCTGTTTGGTAGCTTACTTAGAATAGCGAAATAAACAGGATTTCTGTGCCTTTGCTTCTCCTAAGACAGAGAATTAAGCAATGCCCTTTTGTCATCAATGACAAAACCATGCCCAAACCCCTCTTTGGAATGGCTGCACTCTTCCCTTCACTCCCCCTTGTAACTGTGTTCAAATATCTATTCAATCATCTTCCTATTGTCTGTACTTGTTATTGCCTGGAACTCATCTGCAGTGAAGTTTCGATATTTTCCTAATGGCCCCTTAAAAATTGATCTTTCTGACTAGAAATACAAACTGTTTTTTTCATGCTGGTTTACATTGTGCCTTACACAAATGACATTAGATCTGGTTGGTCTGTAGACAGTTCTAATAAGATTGGACACGATTGTACCGCTCGTCCCCACCCTGAAAAATATTCTCGTTGGAAAAAAGAAATTTTTGCCTTTCTGGGCAAACCAAAGGATGTATTTGACATGATTCTTGTGGTTTTTTATAGAGTTAGTCTTATACCTAAGAGTAAAGCCAGTGGGTAAGCTTCAACCACCCAACTGACTCTACCATTTTACATAGGGTACTTTTCATTTCAATATCAACTTGTCATCTATGACAAAATATAGGAATATACAGGAGCAGAGTTAAACTTTTCTATGGGAGGTCCAAACTCAAGCATTTCACTAGCTCAGTATGCCAGTCAAACCCTACTCTCGCAGGATAGGAATAAAAGGAAAGAAGTATTGTGCTAAAAATTGTTATTAAACTCTGAGATTTTTTATAGCCTTTTGCTAACCCTCTCTCAAACCAGTCATGCTTTTAACTCAAAATACCCTCTTCTCTTTTTATAGCCTGAAAACATACTATGTGTAAATCACACAGGAAACCAGATTAAAATTATTGATTTTGGATTAGCAAGGAGGTAAGAGTTCAGTTATGAATTTATCTTTAAAAAACCAAAACCAAAACAAACCCACAAATCTGACATGTTTTTGGTAGTTGTTGCAGGAATTTTTTATGCATTTTAGTAGCTCTACAGGCATGAGTTTTCTTCTGTGCCCATGTCTGCATTGCTCATGTCTGTCATACAGACCTTTACATTGAGCTGTAGCTGGGTACATCCCACTAAGCAAATGCTCTCCAAACCTGTTTTAATGGGAGCTGCTTTAATTGTTTTATGGTGGACATCTGCTGGAAAGCATTGTGCGGAGCCTAGCAGACGGTAAAACTGCTGTTACTCTGTGGGACAGGCCTTTGTAAGTTTTATCGCTTTTGATCTTCCTTCTGGTTTTGCTCTGGCAAAGAGACAGCTGATGGTATATTCAATGGAATCATGGAATCGTAGAATACCGAGTTGGAAAGGACTGTCATCTGGTCCAGCCTTTCTTGGGAAAAGGAGGCTAGATAAGGTGGCCTAGCACCCTGTCCAACCTGAAGTCACAGCAAAATTCACCAGTTTATTCTTTAAATACTTTAATTCTGTCCTGATTGCCTGGGGAGTCTGCTACGCTCACTCTGCCATGCTCACATGGCAAAAAGCCATGCCTGGGTTTTTATAAATGTGAGATGTGTTCCCCAGCCTGCTCTCAGCACTCTCTCTCTTTACGGTAAAGGTACAAACCTCGTGAGAAACTGAAGGTTAATTTTGGAACTCCAGAGTTCTTGGCTCCTGAAGTGGTGAACTATGACTTCGTTTCCTTCCCAACGGACATGTGGAGTGTAGGCGTCATCACCTATATGTTGTGAGTAACCCTGTGAGAGGCCACGGTGATGGCACCAAAGGCTCTGCAAGAGCACATCAGTAGAGAGCAGGAATGCAGCAACCACTGAGCCCATCTGGCTGTCACTTTTACTAATTCATTCTGCTAAAAACTCCAGCTTTTAATGCAGCCTTGTTGTGCCTATGGTCTCTAAACAACAAATAATCCTTCTTATAAATATGTAAATATTCTTCTACTTTACCACCTTTTTTAGTAAGGTAAAATGGATGAGGTCTTTTTTTACTTGGAAAAGTTACCCAAAGTATGTCAGAATTTTTATTTTCATTGTATTCTTGAGGATTTTATTTTTCAAATTGGCAATGTGATCATTTTAGTAGGTTGAACTTGGGGTGCATCTGGACAGAGGAATTAATGTTGGGTGTTAGGCCATGCATCTAAAAAACATCGTGTCACAAATAGAGCTAAAACTTTTTCTCTGACATTTGGATGGTAGCCATGGATGGCTTGTCCTTCCAAAGTCTCTGCCTTCTGATGAGCTGACTTTGTATCCCACAATCTTTCACAGATGCTTTCTGTGAACTGGATACATTTCTGGTTTAAATTTGTATGTTAGCCAAAGTCCAAGTGGATGAAGTAATAAAGGACTGACTAAAGCAATAAATCTGGGCTTAGAGACTAATTGGAAAAAGTATGCTATTGTTTCAAGTTTTGCTTAATTCAAGCCAAATATGGATATGGGCCTTGATTTAGGAAAGCTCTTGAGTCCCCCTAGCTTTCCTAGCTGGGAAAAGCACTGACATATGTAACTGAATCCCCATTGAATTAGTTTCTTTGGGGATCTATTAACAGTGTTCCCTGACATAGCAGAGTGAACTGCTAAAGAGCACCACTAACATTACACTGCCTTAGCGCTCCAAACCGTTGGCTTATCTTAGTAGGGATTGAGAAGTGGAACCTTCTCATAGCTGATTTTCCTTTCCATAAGCTATCAACAATTATAAAGCAGAGAATTCGTAGAAAAAAATATATATCTTGCATATAATAACTACTCATCTCTCTCCCTTTCTTTTTTTTCTTTTTATGCTTTTGTTGTTGTTGTTGTTGTTTTTTAAAGGCTTAGTGGCCTGTCTCCATTCCTGGGAGAAACTGATGCAGAGACAATGAATTATGTAGTCAATTGCAACTGGGATTTTGATGCAGAAGCATTTGAACAGTTATCGGAGGAAGCTAAAGACTTTATTTCCAGACTGCTTGTGAAAGAGAAAAGGTACCTCTTTGTCTACTTGTGAGGACAGTAGCACCTAATGATGTTATGTTCCTCTTAGCCAACAAGAACTTACTTACGAGGTGGCATTTTTGTATGCTGTATCTGTGCTTGCTGTGATTCAAAAACCCTTATTTAAAAGGAAAATGTCTGTTGACCTTGACTGAGGTAAGTTGCTTTTCACAGTAGTGTCAATACAGGCAGAACAGGAAATCTGGAAGGATTTGGGGAAATCATAGAAAATCATAGAATCACTGAATGGTTTAGATTGGAAGTGACTTCCGAAGGTCATCTAGTCCAACTGCCCTGTGGTGAGCAGGGACATTCTCGACTAGAGCAGATTGCTCAGAGCTTTGTCAAGTCTTACCTTCAACATCTCCAGGGATGGGACCTCAACTCCCTGCCTGGGCAACCTGTTCCAGTGTTTCACAACCCTCATGGTAAAGAACTTATTCCTAACATCCAATCTAAACCTGCCCTTCTCTAATTTAAAACCATTGCCCCTCATCCTGTCACTACAGACCTTTCTGAACAGTCCCTCTTCAGCCTTCCTATAGGTCCCCTTCAGGTACTGGAAGGTTGCTATTAGGTCACCCCAGAACTGTCTCTTCTCCAAGCTGAACAACCCCAGCTCCCTCTGCCTGTATTCGTAGGAGAGGTGTTCCAACCCACTGAGCATTTTTGTGGCCCTCCTCTGGACTCATTCTATCAGGTCCATGCCTTGTACTGAGGGCTCCTGAGCTGGACACAGAGCTCCAGGTGAGGTCTGACCAGAGCAGAACAGAGGGGCAGAATCACCTCTCTCGATCTGCTGGCCATACTACTTTTGATGCAGCCCAGGATGCCATTGGCCTTCTGAGTTGCAAGCGCACACTGCCTGCTCGTGTCCAGCTTCTTGTCCACCAGTGCTCCCAAGTCCTTTTCAGCAGGGCTGCTTTCTATCACCTCATCCCTCGGCCTGGATTGATAATGTGGATCACTCTGGCCCAGGTGCAGGACCCTGCACTTGGTCTTGTTGAACCTCATGAGGTTCACCTGGGCCCACCTCTCCAGCTTGTCCAGGTCCTTCTGGATGACATCCCATCCCTCTGGCATATCGACAGCCAGCTTAATGTCATCTGCAAGCTTGCTGATGGTGCATTTGATCCCACTGTCTATATCATTGATAAAGATATTAAACAGTATTGGTCCCAGTATGGACTCTTGAGGGACACCACTTGTCACTGCTCTGTCACTGCTCTCTGTCACCCTCTCTGAGCAAAAGCTATTTCTGTTGTTACTTTGGATTCTCACAAGCCCTGACACAAATTGCAAAAATGTCTCTTGAATGCCATAGAGGATAAAGGGAAGCTGCAGCTGTGAAAATGTGCATTGTTCTCTTTGTGCGTTGTTCACTTCTGAAGTGGCCTATGTGCATTTGGTAAATATTAAGCAATATTTGGGACTTAACTCTGCATGTGGCTTCTCAGTCTTGGCTCCACTGAAACAAAGTGATTGCACATATGAAACAACTGGACAGAATGAGGGTGATATTGATGTCAGACCGTGGCTATGGGGTTGGATAAGTGAACAGAGAAATTTTTCTCTTGCTGAGTAGTGATACAAAATAATCAAAACAGGAAATGATGCATACAGTAAAACAGAATGTGTTTTTGAGAGGAATTCAAAGGAGTGCTTAAAATATTAACAACTTCCAGATCGTTACCTAAATCAAACAAATCGGTTCTAGCATTAATTATATTTTGAAAAAAATACATATGAAAAGGTAAGAATAAAATGAACTCTTGCATGTTGCTAGCTGGAGACAACAAGGTGTTTTTCTCAGACTCTGATGATTTGCTATGAGACTGTAAACTTTGCTCTAGAGTCTTCCATTTTTCTGTGTGATGGGAATAGGAACTACAGAGGGACACTATGGAAACTCTGTTTAGAAGCTGTGCATGAAGTGACTGCATCTCACTGACATCACTTTTTTTTTTTGCAAAGAGCAATGATTAGTTGGTCCAGTTGTCCATATACTTTGTGAACCACCTCTGCTCATCTGCAGACTGAGCCCCTTTGCCATGCTGGGATAGTAGGTCTGGCCCCGTGCAAGACCTGTACCTACCTCTCTGACTACTGAAATGAGGTGCGAGCAGGCAGGATTTGTCTTTTCATCATTTTCTCAGTGACAGCTCAGACAAAGCTCAGGAATTAGGCTTTTGTTTTGAAAAAAAGGCAAATTAAACTTCTTTGGTTTTTCCTCAACACCTTTCCCTCAAGATTTCCTCTATTACCGTGTATTTCTTTGACAGGCTTTCAAGCTTAGCTTGATCCAAAGTTAGGGTGAGTAGACTTTTGCGTGTTAAATATGAGGCACAGAAGAAGCCTGCACTGTCAGGACAGACACCAGAATAAACATTATTTTTCTGTATGCATTGGTTCTCTTAGCGAAGCTCTGCATTCACGTACCAAAACGATACAGAAGCTGATGAACCTGTACAACTGCTTCTTTGAAGAACAAGGAAAAAAAACACACCCCAAACCTCAAGAAGGCAAAATACAGTATTTAACCATAGCTCGATCAACCCACTGCAGACCCATCAGCAGCTTTTCTCACCACTCGTCCCTTACACTGGGGAGTGCAGTATGTCCTTGGGATCCTATGCACTGGGATGAGCAGCGTCTCAGGAGGCATCTTTACACAACTTGTGTTGGTTCCTTTAAGGCAGTTCCTTCATCAATAATATTGGGGAGCACAGGGCACTGAGAAAATGGCAACAAGGATGGCTGGATTTACATGGCAGATTTCTTCCCCCACAGCTGCCGGATGAGCGCAACACAGTGTCTGAAGCACGAGTGGTTGAACAATCTTCCTGCTAAAGCCGAGAAGTTCAAGCTACGCCTGAAGTCCCAGTTATTGCTGCAGAGTTACATGGCTCACAGAAAGTGGAAGGTAAATAGACGAAGTCTGGCAAATCTGCTTCCAGAGGGAAAATCAGCTCAGCGCAGGCAGAGCCATCCCCTCCTTTTCTTGTATGTTGGCTCATTTTTTTGCCCACAGGCTTCTTTCTTGTAAGTATGAGTTGGGAAGTCTATTTTCAGAATATTCTTTCTCTTTATATTGGAGAGGTTTTCTCCACTGACAACAGTTGCATTGTTCTGTTGTCTCTGGAGTAGGGATACAACAGAAGGCAGTTCTGTGCCTCCCATTGCAGAGAGTAGAAGTAGAGGAGAGAAAAAATTAGGCTTAAACCCATCCAGAGAGCTCTTCTGAACCTTTCTGATAACCCCATCCTCCTTCAGAAATAAAATTTTTATGAAGTAATGATAGGTAAGAATGTCTATTGGAGTCTCTTGGATTATAAGTAATCAATCCTGAAAGGTGAACAGTGATCTTGTTACAGAGGCGCCTGTGGAAATGTGAGGAACACTCAGTGAGAACCATTTTCTTCTGTCGCTGAAGAGTTCTAATTCCCTGCCAAGGTGTTAAACCAGGGGCTCACACTTTTCCACTCCTGCATTCCAGCTGTTTGTTTGCAGGCTTCTGCACTTGCATTTTAAAAAATCCATGGTTTCAAGATGTACAATTTACAATAATGCTGCAGAAGTTCATAGTACCAGCAGTCTGTTCTGCAGTACTTAGTGGTTCCCTAGTACAAAGCTGTTCTGCGCTGCAATCCACACAGGGTGTGAGGCACTAGAGGGAAATGGATTTACCACGAAGAAAAATCCATGGTAGCCACAGAAAAGGTCCTTTACCTCAGTTGCACTCATTTAGACTGTTCTGTTTTGTTCACAGAAACATTTTTATGTGGTGGCTGCTGCTAACAGGCTGAAGAGATTTCAGAGTATGTCTGTCAAGCTTGCGTAAGCTTGTATGAAGTGTCTACCGCTCTTGGAGATGGACATGAAGCCATGGAAAAAGGCCTTAGTATCTTCAATAACTTCTATTCCTTTGTTTTATAATACAAGGTTTTGGGTTTGTCCTCCTCAGATATTATGTGTGTTAGTGCTAAGGTTCCAGAAGTGCCTCAAGGAAGAAATGAAGTAGTTTGTAAAAGCAGAAGCTACCTTGTTTGTTTTTACAAGCTTTTAGCTGTTGTACATAGTGATGTACAATGGCTGTTATTCGGGCTGACTTCTTGGTGAAGGCTTTTAATTCTGCAGAGTATTGCTGGTGTGTTTACAACAGAAAACAATGTGTCAGTTTTCTGGTTTCTCCCACCAAACATGGAATCTCTGAATATTTTCTTGATGACTGATGTGTGTCATCAATTTTAGAGCACTGCCACAACAGTCGCACAATTTTTGGTGTTTGTTACCCGATATCTTTTGTTCTAAGTATCCTCTTCTTCTGTAATTTTTTCAAAATCTTTTTCCCCCCAAAACATGATGATGATCCAGTGCAACTATTGAGGGTTGGATGGGTTTGGTTTGCTGGGTGTTTTATTCTACTCTCTCCTTTAAAAAATAGTCACTGCATAGTTAGGAAGTACGAGGAATCCTGGTTTGAAGCAATGTGAGTCAGTTGGTCCATTACTGCTTTTTCTTATGGTGAATTGATTGACCTTTTGGAAGGAGATGGGTGAAACTGCCACAAATTAAAATTGCCTAATGACCGTTGGATCTGTGCAAAAAGATCTCATGTTATCCAGAAAAAGAATTTCCAGGCATTGTTTTTTATGTATTTAAAACTTGTAAGTGCTTCTCATTGGCTGTGACTGCAGCCCTTAATTTTGTAATTTTCAGTTGCAGGATTTTTTTTTTTTTTTCCTCCTCTCTGATTTTAATGAAATGTGAGAAATTGATATGGTGTGATAGGCAAACTGGCTTTTATTGTTGATCAGTGGCAGGGAAACTGTCTTGCCAGACTCTGCCTTTAGCCCAGTTAGGAGGCTGAAGCCTTCCACCCGCAACTTTGCTCTTGAACATTAAACGTTTTCTTCACTATAGTAACTTATTTTGGACTTTAAACTTTTTCCCAATGTCTAGAGAGTTGGATCCACTTAAAGTCTCTTAGCTAAAATTATAACACTATTTATTAAATCTGTGGTTTCCTTCATTCGTGTTCTGGACTCTGCAAAACTCAGTGTGTGCTCTTAGGAAAACCAGAAACTAATGCTACTAAAACTAGCTTTCCAGCAAAGGCATCAAACCACTGTAAAGCTCCTTTTAACTTTATGGACTTTCACATCCCTTGAGTTAGCAAAAGCATTGGTTGCTAATAGAGGTTTGTAAAACTGGCTTACCCTAGTCTAGTTATCTTTTTCAGTCTAGTGCTTCTCACTTGACGTAGTCCTGAATACTGGATTTCTGCAACATTTCCAAAATTGAGACAGAGAAGAATTATTAAAATCAAGTGAAATAATCTTGACAACGTATCACCTTCTGTGAAGGCCCACTCCTGTTCATGTTTTCTTTCCACAGTGGTTCTGCATGCTAAATGTGATTACATTTATTTGTCTGTATATTTCTGAATTAATACTAATAAATTCCGTTGAAGTGAAACAAGCCTATTCATCAATTTTGATTTAAATTCGCCCTCCCCCCCAACCTGAAAGCATCTCTGAGTGGGTCTTAACAACAGAATGCTAATGTACTCGCTTGGATGTATTCCTATCCTGAGGACCCTCAGCTACATATTAGATCAGATTTTAAGTGGCAGACATTTTGTTACAGCTCTTACTAAATGTGGATTAATTATCCAATATTTTCTCTGCACATCAGGAATTTGTTTGAGTCCATTTCCCAATAGTTACTGTTACATTTCAGAATATTCATCTGGAATGAAATTAGGTCTTTCTAATTAAAGTTGCCTTCAAGTGATTTCCTTTTTTATGCACTGGGAGGGAAAGAAATGAAAGTGGCCACTAAGTTTTGAATTTTCCCGTTATTGTGTGCTTTTTCTTCTATTTTTGTAAGAGAGTAACATACAAATTCTCTGTGCTGTTTGTATGTATTTTCTCTCCATTTTCTACTAAGAGAAGGTGCATCTGGCTGGCAGGTTTACTGTTTTGTTCCTAACACATTCTTGTAGATTCGGCAGCCATAACATGGTTCTGCAGTACAGTGCAACCCACCTCCGCAGCCTCAGGGGATGTTGCAACATGTCCTGTGCATTTTGCTACAAAAAAAAAAAAAAAGCTAAAAGGACAAACCACAGGTGACCTGTGAGTCACTGGAACAGTAAGTATGGCAAAAAGAACTGGTCCTGTGCACTGATACCTAAAGCAGTTAATGGTATCAGCTCTCATAATCCTGGTGCAATCAGTGCCACCGAGGTAGGCAAGGAGTAGGCACAGCGGTGAGGCATTTGGCAAGATATTAAAATACTGTTGAGAGGAAGTGCAGGTGGGAGCAGTGTTTCAAATCTAAAGGCTCACACATAGGATAGTTTATCTCGCTTCACATGGATACCTGGGGTTTTCTGAACTCTTTTGAAATGAGGGTTTATGAAAGCTGACTTCTCTTTGCATACCCCAGGCAGAAAACATGCAAGAGAAATGGGCAGAAGACTTGGATTGGGTTTATTATAGTTACACCAGCCCCGTACTGCTAAAAGTTGTGATTTTTGCTTCGCAAAGTAGTTCGCTTGTTGAACTACAGTTTGTGTTGGGTTGGAAGTGCAGGACTGCAGAAGTTGCCTCTAAAGCTGACAGGGCAGAGCCCTCTCTGCTCTGAGTTTGACTGTGAAATACAAAAAAATCCTGTGTTACCCAGACAAGAACCTTGATCCCTGGGTATCTTTAAAGCACAAACATCTCCTGTGTATCTTTTATTTTGCACTCTAAGGGGTGTTTTAGCTATGGCAAGTGTCAATAAATTTATGTCATAATACAAAGCTTTTCTTTCCACAATCTTTATTGTTTCTTGGAATATTTGGGATGCCTTACAAGCACAAGAGACTTCAGTCCCATACAGGTTATAAAAATAAGTCAAATTCAGTGACTAAAGAATATTTCTTCAACAGTAAAAAAAAAAAAAAAGTTATCAGTCTCTTAATTCCTCTGCTGGTTTTGCAGTTTGACAAGGCACCAGTTTTTTTCACTGACTACTTCCAGCCAGGGGCACAAGGGCATGTAACTTAACTTCTTTACTCTTAACACAGCATTAGAATGTTACCTGCTTCTTGCAGCCAGAGAAATGAAGCTGTTCTACCACCTAATGCCATAGTTGCTCAGGTACCAGCCTGGCGAGTAGTCAGGCTTCTTGTAAAATCACCTAAATTCTGTTGTCCCTTACTAAAAGTAGCATTCTTAAAAACTAGCCCATAAATAAAATCAGCTGGCTATGAGGCAGCCATCACTCATATGCTATGGAAACGCTTGTTAGAGCAGAGGGAGAGTTAAGACGATGAGCAAGCAGCGGTGGTATTACTTGATGGCACTAGTGAGACAGAACTCCTACTTGTCTCTTGTGCCTTAGTAGCGTTTTCCAGGATTTTCTTTTTCCATTCTTCATAGTCTTGCTTTATTTCAGTTTTTGGCCGTTTACGTGGCATCTCCTCCTCATCTTCAGATCCTGTAGGAGAAGGAGAATGTCCATGACAGGCCCTCATGGGCAGTATGTTGCTGGTAATAACCATGGCAGTGACCAAATGTACAGACCCAAGCATAGGGTCTGTCACTGTACTATCTAATCCTGTGGTTTACTGCTCCCCTCACCTGCAAGAACAGTCACCTCTTCACCTTTTATAGCTGAATGGAAAAGTTGTCCTTAATTCTCCTAGGACCACGCTATGTAAGCCATTGTCCTTTTGTTAGGTTCTCTTTGTCCTGTCATTAGCCAGCAATTTGCAGGCTCGTCAGAGAAGCGGTCACGGTGCCAAGCCTGTCACAGTTCAAGGAGCATCTGGACGATGCTCATAGTCATATGGTTTAGTTTTAGGCAGCTCTGTGAGGAGCACGGATTTGGACTCAGTGATCCTTATGGGTCCCTTCCAACTTGAGATACTCTGTGATAAAATATCATTAAGCAGCAACAAGCTCAAGACTGTGCTGGTGAGCTGATTTTAGTTCATAGCTAAACACAACTTACCCTCTTCCTTCTCACAGTGCTCCAGGTTGGTGTTCAAGCTTTCAGCTGCCTCTGCAGCCAGTGGAACATCATCTTCTAAAAAAAAAAAATAAAATAAGCAAGCTCTTTAATTCTGAACGGTGTTTGAGGCCCCAGGGGTGTTGTTCTACGTGCAGTTTTTTGACAGCAGCGCCAGCTTCCAGAAGTATTGTCTCCCAGTCAAAGCAGTTCCCTAGTCCAGACTGGTGCCCAAGCTGTACATGCAAAGAGGTGCCAGCACACTTTAAGGGTTGCACAGACTGGCTGGCTGCTTTAGCTTGCACTGCTGCTGCACTACCAACCACAGTGATCCACCATGTTCATACCCCCAAAAGACATCGCTACTTTTCTTGATTGGGCAGGATTATTGGTTATTTCTTCCCCTTCAATCCACACTTTATATTATAGTTGTCTACAACACACGGGGGCTGTCCAAGAATGTCCATGCACATTCTTCCCTGAACTAGCACAAAGGCCCAGCTGCCCTTAGCTGTTTTGGTGGGGTAAGGTTTTGTTTGGTTGGTTTTTTTTAGTGGAGCACTGCGCTACGGGAAGGTCCATGCCTAGGGAGAGCAGCAACTTTTGGTTTGGATTTAGGCAGCGCATTCCACAAAACACGATAGAAAGTGTGAAGACAGGGTGAAGCAAGGGTACTGTCAGTGGGAAAGTAAGACTGAAAGCCTGGGAAAGGAAAAAGGAGTTAAGTAGGAAGGAGCAGAGATATGACAGGAAGACGTGTGGTGTATTTCAATCTTCCTCCTCCATAAAAAGGAGTGGAGACCACTGCAGGTTCAACAACGGACGAGAAAGATTCCTCCTATCTGCCCACTCTCTGTGAAGGGATGGTGTCAGGTAATAGCTGTACCAGAAGAGCAGGCTTTGGTAATCCTGCAGTGGAGGAAAGGATAACACAGAAGTGAGTCAGTCAAAGCAACAGAAGTAGCAAGATGTTTATGTTAACCTGTGTGTCATGTTGCTATGTTAACGGGATGCAGAAAGCAGGCAAGGAGGGATCCAAGATAGTTCAGGTAGTACAGGAGAAGCAGGAAATAAATTGCTGCAGCAGAGAAGGTAAGGACCAGTGAGCATTTGAGAAGAGAGGAAAGTATTTACTTTTGGCCTTGCCACAGGCTAAGCTGTCGTGACTTCCTCACAAGCAATTACTGTGACTGGGAACTGGGCTGCAGGAAACATGTTAGTAAGGATGTGCCGTTTTGGCCCAAAAGGAGCAGCTGAAAGTGAGCAGAATGAAATCACTAGTGGAAAAGGACGTGGCGCTGCAAGGCCAGGTGATGGGTACGCCGTCTTACAGGGCTAAAGCAAAAAAACTTACCCCTGAGTTTCTGGCTAATCTTCTCCATCTGACTGCATAGCCGGTCAAATATTGCTTTTTTCACCCCAGATGTAGCCAGCATTTTAGTTTTGTCCACTTTCAGCTTTAAACACCTATAGGAGAAAGTTATCTCTGTACAAAGCAACACTCCAGCAACTTTCAGCCCTATGCTACTCAGTCAATACAGCTCAGAAACTGAGATCCAGGGTCAGTTCAAGTCACATGAGGAAATTCTATTAGGAAAAGGTACTTCTCAGTTTCTGAGGGAACCAGGACAAAATCCTGCTACTGCAAAAAGCTGAATGGGACCCCTGTGTCAAGAGAAGGTTTGCCAGAAGCTGTGCAACTACACAGCATCTGATTTGCTCCATGCTTGTTACAAGGCATAATACTGAGAGGGGAGCTATTTGCATGTGAACAAGTTCTTACAAAGGACCGGCTGAGTCAGGTGCTCCTGCCACCTATCTTCCAACCTGATGCAGGCCTACAGCTATTGGATCCCTCTCCCAAAGGTTTTTTTCCTTCTTCAGAATGGCTGCTGCATAGTGCTCAGAAGTAACCTAGCAGCCATTCCTGCCCCTTGAGCAGTATCTTACTAAAAGCCACTTTTGGCTTTGTGCTCAGCTCAAATCTATCCTGAAGGGAGAGAGTCACGCTGGATCAGAAAACGTTACTAAGGAATTATGTTGCACTGGTTAGGCTGAGAGGAAAGAGGGTGAAGTGCAAAACACCAACAGAAGTTCTTCTGCCACTACCATGGATGTGTCCTAACGGAATTGCCCAGAGCATCCACTTACACAACCGAGAAGACAGATTTTTTTTACTTTAGGCTAAGTAGCTCAGGATCCTTTATATTATTTGATATAATACTTCTGCTTTCTTCTGAAAGCAAACGCAGCATAGGTTGGAAACTTCACTGCCAGGAAAGGTCTGGTTTGCTACAGCTGCCACCATTTCCAGGGGTGGGGCAGCAGGATGCACTAAGTAACACTCTTCAGACTATTCAAACATGCTGAATGAATCAGCTGCTTTGCACTGTAAGTACGGCCTCTGCAGGGTGTACTCGCTAGGCGTTTAAGCCCATAAAAGATCCCTCAAGCTATACTCACCTGCATGCAGTGAATAGTGCAGCTGTTATAAAAAGTGGTTTTGAGAAATCAAGGTCCACTTGCTGTGCTTCAGAGAGGCTGGATTCATACCTAAGGCATAACAGTAAGAGATAATTATACAGTGCATTTGTCTCAAATGAAGCTGTTAAAATTAATTTGTCGTACGGTACTCAGCAGTTGAACAGATCGGTTGGACCACTTGCTCCTTGGTAACCCAGTCAAGCACAAACAGCTGCTACTGGCTGAGAAGAGCAAAAGAGACTAAGGAAAAGAAGGGAATTAGGATCCTCCTTTTTTGCATTAAAGGTATTTTAAATTAGGGATCTGTATCAAGGCGGGGCAGTAAAATATATTTCTTGTGTTCCATATCCACACAGTACTTTTATTTCTACATTTCATCAAAAAGTTACAGTGAGATGCATAAATCCATCCTATAATAGAGGATGAAATTACAATTTCTTTGACTGTTCTAATATGTGTATTACACAGATGAAGGCTTAAATATAGAAAATGACATGATAGATGCACAGCACTGAAAAATTTAATTTTTTATTGTCCACCTGTCCCTAAGCCTTTTTTTTTCAGTTTGTATTCAGCACCAACAAGCACGCTCAGCCTTTGTTCACTGACCTGCAACTCAGAATACTCTAAATCCCTAACAGCATTTAAACTTGTACTGTCAAGGTGACAGCACTCCAGAGCAGACTCTTCACTGACTGCTCTTGTTAAAATAGATATTAGAGTGCAAAACTTTAATTAAATCTGTTGAATCTCCATTGAGCTATTGTGCCCATTGTTTTTACAGGCAGAATACTGTGCATTGCGAGAGATCTGCTACTCCAAACGGGAGGATTTGTTTCTACTGAGCACTACTTCTGAACTGGGACATGATCAGCAGTTAAACAGAAGACCATGTGATGCTATGGACAAATACACGGACTGAGTCCTATGTTTTTTCTTCTATTCCCAGCTGAAGAGGTGGGACTCAGACAACAATTACTGAGATTCACAGACGTTCTAACATGTATTCTAAAAAGTGGCCTAAATAAATGGCTAAGAACTCGCCTCGCCACTCCAGTCACTGGGAGATGCCTGGCCCTTCAAACCATCCAGCTCTTTACACACCTAATGAACAACGAATCTTACTGGTGGTTATCAGCGTGCTCAAGACAGCTTCCTCACCTCTGCAGTATTTTTGAAGCGGTGTTCACTGCCTCTGTGCAGCAGAATTGCACAGCCAAGTCTCGCATTCCCAGTCTGGAGTTCACCTCTAGCAAACACTCCATAGACTTCATGGAGCTCTGGTAGGTTGTCTTGTTCAAGCCGGAGAGTTTAACAAAATAGCTCTTTCAAAAAGACAAAAGCAAACCCCAAGAATTAGCAAGATTTCTTCCTGACACCTTATTCAGGCAAACAAAATAGGGAGAAACCACACAATGCCATAAAATAAAGTTTGATTGTTATATTAAACAAATTTGTGCAACGAACGGTGTAAGTTTTGACTGCACACAGAAAGATTAACCACCTAGGAAATGCCACATCTTTTAATGCAGTGTTACTTTTACACCGTTTTTCTGGAAGTGAGGTTTGTCATTTCCAGATAACTTGACATGGCCCTTTTATCACAAAGTGGTTAAAAACAAAGGTAAGCAAGATTTGGGCAACTTGAACAGTTGAGCAATACTTTCATGCTACTCCTCATCAGGGGTCAGGTCCAAATAAATGACCCTCTGTCTGTGAACGGACGATCGTGAACATCTTGCACCAGACATCATTTTGGCAGCTCGGTGCCATTTACCCAGCAGATCTGCAGGTGGAGATTTAAAGCACAGAGGGATTCCTTGGAATCAGTGCTTCCCTCCCACAGTAAAAGGGACAGATATCAGATTTAACATCCTTGCTGGTAGTTTGTTACTAGAAGAGCTGAAATTACAACAAAGCAAGCTCACCTTGTGAAGTGACTACAATACTGATCTCAATTTGTTCTGTGTCAAATTACAAGCATTGAAAGCTCTGACTCTGTGTTTAGCAGCACTCTGGGTGTAGGGTGTCAGTTATTACTATGCCTTTCCTCCTCCCGATGTACACTACACTGAACAATGAGTTTAGCAGATTTATGGAGACTGTGCCATCCAGCCAAGTCATACACTGTATCTTACTTTGTCAAC
This sequence comes from Baryphthengus martii, assembly GCA_013396935.1. Lineage (NCBI taxonomy): Eukaryota > Metazoa > Chordata > Aves > Coraciiformes > Momotidae > Baryphthengus > Baryphthengus martii. The sequence continues at coordinate 153,908 of VWZK01020477.1, read as the reverse complement.
TGGTCGTTTCATGAAACTAGCTGCTAGGTCCAGGCACATCACGGCGCTGCTTGTCGCTGTCATTTGAGTCATTAATCCTGTGCATTTCACCTGGGACAGCCGCAGGTATTCTTCAGCTTTTCTGCAAAACACCCAGCGCACAAAGCCCTCGTTAACAAAAACCAGTTACAAGACAGTACAAATGGCGGGACAGGGGCTGATCCAAGGTCTACCTAGTCCAGAACCCCACCTCCAGCAGTGGCTGCAGCACACGCTAAGGGAAAGGGGTACCAAACAGGAGGGCAATACAGGATAATAGCGCCCTTCCTCTCATAACCTGCAGCAGTAACTTTGCATTTCATAGGCTGAAATGGCTCCTGCGTTAACTGCACATATCTCACATCGACCAGAATCAAAGGAAACCGACGGCGGCTGGCACGGCAAGGGTGTGAGGCAGACCTTGGCCGCCCCTGCTGTGCCAGGAGAGCTACCGGGGCCCGCCAGCGTCCCCAGGGAGAAGCCCAGGGAGGCCCGGCGGCAAAGCACGCTCAGGCGGCTGGAGGGGAGGTGACCGGGCCAGCACCGTACGGCTGAACCCGCTTATCAGGCTCCCGAGAGCGAGGACGGCAGCCTAGAGTTGGCGCGCAGCGGCCGGTCCCGCGGGCTCTTTGCCACCGACTGCCGGCAGTTACACCCCCTGCCCCGCGATACCGGCCGCCGGAGGAAACCGCCGCCCGAGGGGCGGCAGCCCCGCGCTATCGTTCGCCCGGCCGGGCGGCGGGGCC
>VWZK01020477.1:122394-152983 GCA_013396935.1 Baryphthengus martii | reverse complement strand
GCCACTGCCGCCGGTCAGTGCAAGTCGCTGCTGTACTGGTGTCAGGCGAGTTTGCTCGTAGGAGTGCGGAGGAAGTAGGTGTTTTCATTAGGGAACTGCTGCTGCACTTGAGGTAGGAGTTTAAGTGTTTTAGAGCTCTGTTCCTGTCATAAACCCGAGGCTCGGTCGGTCACCGGTGGTGCTGTGCGTGTGTGCTCTTGTCCGCGTTGCGGTCTCCCGTTCTGTTATCCCTGATCCTCCGGGACTGCTCTTTCAGACTTTCCTGGTGAACCTCCTTTCTCTTTCTGCAGAAAAGGTGGGTTTGTATTGGTGGGCCCAACTCGACAGAGCAGTTTTGAAACAAATGTCGGTGTGGTTAGAGAGGCAAACCTAAAATTTCATCGTGGAAATAGTTCTTACTGAGAAATGTTTTTGAATTTTCTATAAAAATAAGCGGGCAATGAAGTTTCCTAGCAAAACTGAAAAGGGCACCTTTCAGAGTACTGCCAGTTCATTGTCTGTCTTGTAGTATTTAATCAATACAATTTTATTCAGTGCTGTGAGTCAGCATCATGGTGTGTTAATTAGCCTAAGCGTGGAGTAGAGACCACACCAACAGTATCCAGACAGTGAAGCAAAAATTAACTGAATGCTTTATAAAGCAGGGGTTGCACAGTTCTTAGGCTTTTCAGACAGGTGTTCTTTTTCAAGTTCTGTGTGTGTTAGTTCAGTTCAATACTCCATAGAGGTATATGTGGGGGGAAACCTGTGATATTACTGGAAAGATGAATGGAAAATACTAAATTAAGTGATGAGAAGTGCTGAATTGACATTTTTAGCAGTCTATCCCCCATATAAATACTTTGAGGTAGAGTCATTAACTCAAGAATGACACAGTTTCCACCGAGTGACAATGCCTGTCACTTCCATGGTAAGTGGACTGAGACTTGTCTGGTCTCCTGTTCTCTTTCTAGGAACAGCTGATATCAAGTGATTCAGAAAAAAATAAATACATGGGTGTTAAATGTGGGATGATCCCTTCTACCCAAATCAGGCTCCACTGCCATTTCCTACGATTTAAATCCTGAAGCTGCATGTTTAGGTACCGTTAACAAGACTGATTTTAAGAGTGCTCTGTCTGTCCTTGATCATCCTTTGAATAAAAAGTCCAGCCCCTTGATTCTTGTTAATGTTTTGTGTCTTACTGTGGCAGTAAGTACCAGTTTGAAGGTGACAAATGTTTTCTTCTCTCTGGCTCTTGTGTCTTCAGAGGAAAAAAGTTGGGGAAGAAGTATAGCAGAAAACTCTGTTCACATCAACTGTATTTTTTTTTCTTCAGCATTTGCAGCATATCTAATAGGGGTAAGGCTGAGGCATTTCTAAAGTCTAAATGACTGCATAATTGTTTATCTTGTGTTCATGCAGGAGATTATACCTTATTGTACATATTGTTGACCAGGCAGGATATTCTGTGCCTTGATTACAGTGTTGCTGCTTTTCTCCAACGTCAGTGTATTTTCCACTTCAAAACCTTGCACTCAAGGTTATTTTTTGTAGATCCACCTGGGGGCTTCACAGCACAGTTTCTTTTTTCTTTTTGTTTTTTTTTTTTTGTTTTTAAATAACCCTTGAAAATACTATCTTGTGGTACTGGGTTCCTAATTTGAAGTGGAAGATACAGAGTATAAACAGCGTTATTCAGCATTGTATCTGATGGAAGAACTGGCTTCTAGTTCCCTGCTGTCCTTTGTAGGCTTTTACTGTATATTCTCTTTACTTCAGCTGTTTTTTGCTACAACTTCCTCAAAATCCAGGCGTATATATCAGGATATGTGTATCTTGATGTGGTCTTGTATATCACTTGATAATAACCAGGTTATGTGTGGAAAATCTCTGGAGTTCTGAAGCTGAGAGTAGCTTGCTTCCCAAAGTGGAAAGGAAAGAGTGAGTTGATAAATGTTCAGACTTGGAATAGTGAAGAGTTAAAAAAGAGCTCGAACTTGTTCAGTGGTACTGCTGCTAAGGTGTGTTCATGCTAGAAGTAAAACTGCTCCAAGCAGCCCCTCAGGCTGCCCCACGGCATGCCTGTGGCAGGTTATCTCACTGTCTGTGTCACTGCAAAGTGCCGAGATTGGCTTCTCTTTAGACAACAGGTGCATACCCTTGTAGCAAAGACATCTTTGTTTACACTAATCACCTTCTCAGTCTTCAAATCAGAACAGTTGAGTGTAATTTTAATCTTTGAGATACAGAAGAAGAAAAAGTCAGTCTCTTGTGGTAACATGGCAGTGGTTCTGGTGAAGCCGGTCAAGTACTTCATCCAATCCCAGCATTGCATGTGGTGTGGGACCTTGCTGCTCAAATTTAGAACAGAAACAGGAATACTGTCCCAGTCTTCTGTTGGTGCAGATGGAATTCGATGTGAAGCTGATCTTTTATAATGAAATATTAATTATATATATAAATAACGTAATAAACCAAAGTTCTTTATAAAGGAGAAAACTAGATCTGACCGAGCAAGGCTCTGAAGCTCCGATATTTCTCTGACTGTTGCTAAGACAGTGGTTAAAGTCGTGTAAGTAAGCATATACCTTCAATCAGATCTTTCTCATGAGAACTTTGTTGGTATCATGTAAAGCATAGTCTCAAACTTGTAGTAAATTAAGCTTTAGGGAAAGTGATGCTCATGCACTCTGTCAACCACTTCTTGGGGCTGAAGTAAATATTATGTGTTTCAGTAAATGCTTTGCCTTGGTATTGCTGTCAAAAGGCCTTTTCACAGCCCTACTTGCAGTCTTTTATGTCGTTGTAGCATGAACTGGGTGAATGGTAAACTGTTAATCTGCTGAGCCAGTCTAGTTTATTGGCTGCTTTGCAGCCTAAACAGCTCTCCTGGCACTACATGGCCCCGTGAACCACTGGGGGTGGAAGAGCAGGACTGGTAAGCTTCTTGCCCATTAGGAGAAGGGGGCTTAGGAAGTTGTGGTTCAAGTTAAAATTACTGCAATATTTCTAGCTGTGCTTTAATGCCGAGAGGCCTGATGTGGTTAGAGCGTATGGCATTCAGCTCGGTAGTGATGTAGCATCTCTGAAGCACTTGGGTGGGTTCAGGGGACTGTAGAGTGTGGAAAATGTTCTGGCACAGCCAGAATTCAGCAAGTCTGTTATATGATGATTTGATTTGTGTTGCATGCTAGTCCAAGCACTGTTGTTTTCTGTTCCTTGAAAGTCCGATTGGTCATGGAATAAATAAAGCTTAGCAGAACGCACTTGCTTCACAGTTGGGGGTTTTGTGAAGTTTGTAGCTATTGAATTGCCTGGGAAATAAGGTTATCTAGTCATGGATGCTACTTTTGCCTTATGCTTAAATAAGTGTTTTTGGAAGACCTGCTCTTTGGAATTAGAGAGCTCTGTAAGAGGTACGTACAGTCACTTGAATTAGCAGAGCTGTGTTTTTCTGTTGACTAAATACACTTGTTAATTAGTAGTTATGCATGATTTGAATATTACTGAGGTGCATTGAGTCATGGAAGTGTTTATTGGAAGGAACCTTTATCTCATATAAACTCCTGCTTGAAGCAGAGTTATCATTGCTCCCCCTCTACTCTGCACTGGTGAGGCCCCACCTGGAGTACTGGATCCAGTTCTGGGCACCCCAGTTCCAGAAGGACAGGGAACTACTGGAGAGAGTCCAGCGCAGAGCCACAAAGATGATTAAGGAAGTGGAGCATCTCCCTTATGAGAGGCTGAGGGAGCTGGATCTCTTTAGCTTGGAGAAGAGAAGACTGAGAGGTGACCTCATTAATGTTCATAAATATGTAAAGGGCGAGTGTCAGGAGAACGGAGCCAGGCTCTTCCCAGTGATGCCCGATGACAGGACAAGGGGCAGTGGGTGCAAACTGGAGCAGAGGAGGTTCCGTGTGAACACAAGGAAACACTTTTTCCCAGTGAGGGTGACTGAGCACTGGAACAGGCTGCCCAGAGAGGTTGTGGAGTCTCCTCTGGAGATGTTCAAAACCCACCTGGACGCGTTCCTGTGTGTCCTACTCCAGGTGATCCTGCTCTGGCAGTGGGGTTGGACTGGATGATCTTTTGAGGTCGCTTGTTCTGTGATCATCAATGTTAGATCAGATCAGCCTTGGTTTGTCTAGCTGGGTGATTGAAAACCTTCAAGGGCAGAGTTTCGCCACTGCTTTGGGCATGATGGAGGCAAGAACAGTATTGCATGGCGCGGTCTGTTTTCTGTATGTGGAAAAGGATAGTGGGGAGAGCAAGTGGGAGATGCTCTCTGTGACTTATTAGGGAGATTTCAGTTGCAGAGCAAGAACCCAATTAAGTATGAAAGAAAACAGAGGTGTGCCAAGCCTGTAGTGCTCTATAACCATTAAGTTGCTGTTAACTTAAAAATCTCTCTGTTTTAATGAATACCTCAATTTTAGTCTCAGTCTTCAAAAGATACTTATGGAGACTTCAAGCATGGTGTGTGTGGGGGAGGAGTAAGTACTGAAGATACTGGTTTTAAGAACATTAGGATAGTGTAATTCATGGCCTGCTAGCTTGTTACTGAGATTTAGTTAAAAAGAGTAGACTAGGAAGTTTCTCAACACAGTGGATGAGAGGAGCAAATATAAATAGCTGAGAATTTACTGAAGCTACAGGCTTGGAAGACCTGCTGTGTGAATCACTGTGTACATGGTATTGGTCAGTACTAGAGAAGATGTAATTGGGATACATGAGTGCTTTTGTCCCTGACAATATTTCAGAGAGGCCATCAAAAAAAAAAAATCTGCAAGATTGGGAAGGGCTGGGAGGCTCTATTGACATATTGAAGACTGGACTTACACAATGGCAATCTGGTGAATGTCTGTGGTGATCTAAGGCATGGGTGTCAAATGGAAGGGGCCAGTCTCTTTTCTGTGCTGCCCAGTAGTAGGACAAGAAGTAACAGGTACAAGATAGAGCACAGGAGATCCACCTCAACATGAGGAGAAACTTCTTTCCTGTGAGGGTGACAGAGCCTGGAACAGGCTGCCCAGAGAGGTTGTGGAGTCTCCTTCTCTGGAGACTTTTAAAACCTGTCTGGGTCTGTTCCTGTGTGGCCTGCCCAGGGTGATGCTGCTCTGGCGGGGCGGTTGGACTCGATGATCTCTAGAGGTCCCTTCCAACCACTAATATTCTGGGTGGTTTGGAGTGTGGGTGTGTTCACTTGTAAGGTGTTAAGAGGAAGATTGGTTGCAGGTGGGGAGAGCATTAGGGATTTTGATCTAAGTAAATTTGGACATCTCAGAGGATAATTTAAAGAAATTAATCTCAGTCTGATAGAGGGCAGGGAGCGGCTGCAGTAGGAGAAGGTTTATAGCTGGACTGGGGGAAAATGTAAAGCTGTAAGCAATAGCTTTAGTTGTATAATTAAATGACATATGATCCATAAGGAGGCAAAAGATATTGAAAGTTTAAACTGAAGACTTGGAATGTGCCTCTTTGAGGTGAGGTAAGAGGAAGAGGGTCACTGGGACAAGTAGGGAATATAAAGAGTTGTTGCTTCTCTTTAGTTTTCTGTTGCCTTCTGTAAGTCGCTTCTACCTTCCGGAAAGCACTAGCTGTACTTTATCCTTTGCTTATCTGAAACCTGTCTGTAATAAAGTTGTGTGCCCTAGATAGCCATTAACTGAGAACAGCTGCAGTGCGTGCAGTCTGGGCAGTGCTTTGAAGCTCCATGGCAAGGAGTAAGGATGCTTCCCCTCAGCCTACTCATGTCTTTGTGTTACTTTGAAGCTTTTTCTTGCCAGATGCTTGCACTGGATTCTTGACCTCTAAATGTTAGAAGGTAAAGGTTGACCTTTTTCTGTCTCCATGGCTTTTCACTCCCAAGAAGCTATGACACTCACAGGCTGTCCATAACTTGTCTCCTCCCTGCTCTCTGGTTTTTGGAGAGTACTGGAAACTTTCTCCCTTAGGTATCACACGGCTACGTCTGACAGCTCTTGAGCGGTCGGTCCTACTGCAGTGGCACTTGCACTGTGTTCTAAACTATGGGAACCCAGTTTGAATCAAGTCATAAACAGCTTTACAAAAATAATTGAGTTCTGTGTATGTTGTTTTTTGTTTGTCTTTTACTCCCAGCCAACAACACAGCAATCTCCTCAGGATGAACAAGAAAAACTCCTGGATGAAGCGATTCAGACTGTGAAGGTGCAGTCTTTCCAGATGAAGAGATGCTTGGTAAGAATGTGACTTTAAAATGCAGTGAAGTTTCTTGTCTGCTAGAAATAAAACAGTAAATCAATACTAATTTCTAGTGCTGTGAGGAAAATTAACCCTTTATGCATCTTTCTGGCAGAGGCTTTGCAAATAAGTGAGGCAGCTACTCAATGAGAGTGAGCCTTGAGAATTCTTTGAATGTCTTCCTGATTTTGCTCCAGTATTTGACAAGACAAATTATGGAGATAGACCTTTATGTGCTTGTGTTGAAGTAAGCCTAAACTTAGAATTAACCTGCCCTTTGACATCAGGAGGTTATTGCTAACATTCATTTTACATGAACTGTATGATGAGAAACTATTCTTGTTTATGTTCAACATCCTGTTGTTGTTTCCATATAGCCTTTTCTTGGGGTGAACCACAGACTGTGAAGCTAATAATGAGTTACCTCCTGCATAGGAGAAGTTTTGCAGTGAATAATTGTAGACTGATACATGAATTCATTGGCCAGGGTTGTACTGAGATGTTTATCTGGAAGTTGTAGCAAACGTAGGCAGATGACGTGCTTAGGTTTTTTTGGGGTTTGAGAAGCCTATTTTTATTTGGAGACACTGCTTAAATTTGCAACGAAAACGTAAATATTCCCATATATTTTCAAGCTAACTTTGCAGCCAAGTGGCAGTAGCAAGAAGGGTAACCCCTCTTCCAATTTTATGCTCTGTGGAATGCTTTTGAAATCTTTGAAGTAGCTGCATCTGAGCTTTTCTTTGCTAGCTGTAACTGAGTGACACAATACTGTGTGGCTCACACTAGCAGTTCCTTCTGTTCTTTCCCAAAACTGAATTCTGTTGCTTGTGATGGGCTGAACAAGTATGTATAGGTTTTTTTATTAGAATTTTGTTTTGTATCCTGTGATGACAGGTAATTATATGGGTCGTGAGTGTAAGTTATATGCAGTTTAATTGACTGTGACTTTCAGTAGGGAGGAGTTCTTGAGTGAGAATTAGGGTAAGAGGAGTCTGATATCGACAGTAGTCTGCTGGCAGTATATATATAGCCGCTGTCTGCTAGAGGTTTCCTCGCGATAACTCAACACAACAACAGACCAAATTGGGTGGTGTGGGGGAGATCCGTTCTGCTTTGCTTGCAGGGTTGAATCTGAGTGGTGCGTGGAGATCTCTGCACATGCAAACTTTTCTTTCATTTTTTGGTGCTATTAGTATTATTACTGTAGCTCTGTCTTCAGATGTGTCTTATTACCTTTAGGTACAATGTTCTACTTGATGAGGATGGGCAATGTAGTATAAACTAGATACTAAATAATTTGATCTAATTAGAATTACTGCTTTCCTGATGCTTACTTAATTTTTGCATACTTTCTTAAAAAGCCTGAAGTGTAACTTTCTAAAATACTGCAGTTGCCTAGTATTATTTCTTACAGACTGTTTTCTCTTTCTTCCTCTAAAGGACAAAAACAAGCTCATGGATGCTCTGAAACATGCTTCCAACATGCTTGGTGAGCTGCGGACTTCTATGTTATCTCCAAAGAGCTACTATGAGCTCTGTATCCTTCGAAGAGGAAATGAGTAGTCGAAAGGCTGAATTTGGAATGAAATGTTCATCTGCTTTTTTAGTACGATGGCATCTCCTGGATCTCAGATGTTTACTAGCACTTTTTCTCCTCGGTATTTAGTTATCTGGATATATTGTAGGAAAATATACACTCATTTGCTCCCTATATAAGTTCATCTTTTCCCTTTGGTATAAAACAGGTCTGTGATGTCTTTCGTATCTTCCTCTGGGAGATTTCAGGAGTCTAGTCCTGTGAGAATATCAGCTCTGTAAAAACTCTTCTTGCAGTATGCTACCCTAAAATCTGTAAAACCAACTTATTTTTTGCCCTTGGTTATTATCTTAGCTTCTAATCATAAATCAGTGCCTTGATATATTGTGCACACTGGTATCTGAAGAAGGGATTGTTTTCATGGGACTTGGGAATATATTCAAATCCTACTTTCTCCACGTGTGGATGATATTCTTCTGTGAGACATAGTATGCCTTTACTGTAGATGCTCTATTCAATCACATCATTTTGATTTAGTTTCTTTTTTCTTTTCTAATATAGTAAAAATGGCAATTGAAGGCCTGGGGTTAATTTTGCATGTTTACCCCAATAGCGATTATTGTTTCAGAAGCACTATCTACTTGGCCACGATTGTAATTTGTACAGTATCTTTCCTACTTGGTGTGAATGAACAAATTACTATATAAGTCTATTGCAGGCATTCTAACTTAAAATCTTTAACTATGAGAAAAAGATATGGCGATTTCGGATGAGCTACACTACTTGGAAGTCTACCTGACAGATGAATTTGCCAAAGGAAGGAAAGTGGCAGACCTTTATGAGCTTGTACAGTATGCTGGAAATATTATTCCCAGACTGTAAGTGTGTATATGTTAGTGTTTGTTGTGTTTAAACTGGTGAATAGTGGTCGCACTCTGGGTTTGGATGATTATTGACGCTGTTTTCTTGCTTGACAGCAAGAATTTGGTTTTCAATGGTGAATAGTATTTCTGTATATCTTAAGTGGATTGCTGTAAGACTTCTGAGCTTCAGGCCAAGAGTGCAGCTGGAGAAAGTCAGTTCCTTCTGCCAGTGTGATGTTTTTGCACATGACTCAAATGGAAGCACTTTATCTTGGAATAAAGTTGGCTTTTGGGTAAAGGGCTGGTCCATGGAAGATTAACAGAGTACCTCATTCTGATCAGTTTTTCTGTTATCTGTTAAGGAACTTATACCTGAGGATCTAGATCTTAGGTCCTCAAACAACAGTAGAGGCTTTGTAACCATCTGTCTTCTTGGAGTGTAAGAAGTGTGAGGGTAAAGATGAAAATTTCTGTAATTTACTTAGAAACACAAAGCTTTTGAGAATTGTAAATTTTTTGCTATGCGTTAGTATGCTAGAGATGACACTGGAAGGCTTATCTTTAAATGTGTGACCATTGGGCTGTAGTAGATCTTCTGCATATTCAGACTTAGGACTCAGATTTTGGTTGGTACTGCAGTTTTTAATTCCTGACCTTGCATTCATGCTGCCAGGAAGAGACTTTGAAGACACCAGGCTGCATCCTCGTGCAGTTTCTGGAGTTTGGCTAATGACTGCCACAATGTCTGTTACACTCTGCATAAGCATTTGAGTTGTCTTCTTGCCTGCGTGATGTAGACTCTAGTTCTCCCTGATGAACACTTCTGATGCTTTCACGGAGGTTCTGTGCACATCCACGCATGAGGCAGAGAAGTGTACAGAGAGTTGAGGCTTCTAAATCAAGTATGTGAAGGTTCTGAGCATTATATGTGTTTTCCTCTTATTCTGAAAGGGAGTCCATGTACACTGGACCACCAGTCCTTTGCATCTTCCATGTTCCTTCTACTGGTTTCTTAACTCAGAGATGCTGGAGGAATGAGTACAGGCCTGGGGATATACAGAGAACGTAACACCCATTCTACTAGACTACAGTTTGAAAGAGGCTTAACTGCTTCACCATAATAGATGACTTACCTGTATGTGCCAGAACTGTTTTGCACCTTAGTGGGGTGCTGAAAGCACAGACCAGCTAGCCTGAGAGCATTCAGAACTTTACACGTGCTAAGCATTTACACATTCTATGTATAAAGCATTGTAATGAAGTCAAGTGGCCGTTCAGACTTAGCGTGTTCTGTAGCAGAGAACAGGAGTTGAAAACTGACTAAATATCAAAAATCACGGGACCTACATGATATTTTATTGCTTTTTCTGCTTTGGTAATACTGCCAGGATGGAAGAAAGGACACGTTGTTTTTAAGTGACTCGTCAACTTCTGGTTTGATTCTGTGCCTTTTGCAGGTATCTCCTGATAACAGTAGGTGTTGTCTATGTCAAGTCATTTCCACAGTCCAGGAAAGATATTTTGAAAGACCTGGTGGAGATGTGTCGTGGAGTGCAGCATCCTCTTAGAGGCCTCTTTCTTAGAAACTATCTCCTGCAGTGTACCAGGAATATCTTACCAGATGAAGGAGAGCAAACAGAGTAAGAAAGACGGGCTATAACTTTAAAAATTACTGCTTTTAACAGACTGTGTTTAAATGTTCTGTATTACTTTCTTCAGGTTTGAGAGAAGAGCATATGTTAACTCTATAGACTTGACAGGTGTTTTGTCCATTAAGAATTCCCTTTCAGAACTAAGATTCCTCACAGTGATGATATGAATCTTTCTTAGGAACCCAGATATCCCACTGCATATTTTCCTACCCTCCAAAAAGTTGAATGTTCACCAGTAGACAGAAGGATGAATATCTGACAAGCTTTTCCTGTTCTTAACCTGTTCTCAATTGCAGTGAAGAAACCACTGGAGACATCAGTGATTCAATGGATTTTGTGCTGCTGAACTTTGCTGAGATGAACAAACTTTGGGTGCGGATGCAACACCAGGGCCATAGTCGGGACAGAGAGAAAAGGGAGCGAGAAAGGCAGGAACTGAGAATTCTCGTAGGAACAAACCTAGTTCGCCTCAGTCAACTGGAAGGTGTTAATGTGGAACGATATAAGCAGGTGGGGTGTCTGTCCATCCTTTCTGACTTCTGTTACTTTTTCTAAATGGAATTAGTTTGGCCTTTCAGATGGGCAGCTTGAAGTGTTAGAGCTATGCTAAAAGTTCAGTGATCTTGGTGCTTCTTGAACTCTTCACCTGAGGAGAAGTTCTGATTGCTATTGAAGCTGTGTCATGTGGTGGTGTTTGGCTAAGAACACGACTCATGCATTTTTCCTAGAAGCTGCTCTGTAATGTTGACAAGAAATTTTAGAACTTTCCTGATTCCCGTTTTACTTATAGAATAATGAGTTTAAAGGATGTGTACATGTACAGTATTGTGTGATAGCCTTTAGAAGGTAAATGAAGCTATGCTTCCCAAAGCATTCAAAAGAACTGTTACTGTATGAAATGAGTCAGGCAAATAGATTATTTAGAAGTCTGTGCCTTGTAAGTTTTACCGTATAGCTGCTGAAAATGATTTTGAGTGGTACTGCTGAGATGCTGACTAGTGGTAGAAAGTATGAAAGGGACAGATGTCTGAGACCACTAGATTTTTATTTTTTTTCCCTGAAGGATGGAACTGCTGAAAACTGGGCCTTTTTAGAAGAAGGCCTTTACATAAAGAATAAGCTGAGAAGCATTAGAAATACTGCTCTAGTTGGATTAAATGCGTCTGCGAATATAAACTTAGGAAGTAATTGTAAAATTGCTGCAAGACTTTTTTTTCCTATTCCAGATTGTTCTGCCTGGAATACTGGAGCAAGTTGTAAACTGTAGAGATGCTTTAGCTCAGGAGTACCTCATGGAGTGCATCATACAGGTGAGCAGTCTAAATTCAGTTGCAATGATGGGACCCAGGGACACTACTCCTGTACTTCTAGTCAGAGTCAGGCTACATTCACCTCTTCCTCAGGAACTGGAAAAGTTTATCGCTGGGACTCTTACATAGTGACTTGTCCTGTATTTTTTACTGGATGGTAAAAAATGGGCAAAATGGAGATGAATCTGTTTTGTGCTCCTTCTGTTGTAGAAGCTTGTGAGCATCTGAGCAGCAGTGCCTGCGGTATGAATTGTAAGAGATAGATGGGCCCTCAAATCACCTAGTTGTCTTGTATCTCTTGCTGCTTACATTTACCCCGACAGAGTCAGCTTGGGAAACCCGAAAGCATTCATAGGCCAGACCATATTTACTATGTGCCTATCTGTGTTAGAATTACTATGTTTCATTTTACTGCTGTGTAACAATGGGTAAATTCAGTTTATAACTTGATGACTATTGATCTAAAACTTCAGGTTTTCCCAGATGAATTTCACCTCCAAACCCTGAACCCATTTCTCAGAGCCTGTGCTGAGCTGCACCAAAATGTGAATGTGAAAAATATAATTATTGCTTTAATTGACAGGTGAGTGACCAAAGGTGTGGATGTTGGCTCAAAATTAATTTTGTTGTGCACATGCAGATGATAATTCTTCTAACGTGTGAAAGCTTTCAATTCTTGACATCACTTAACTTCTCTGTTTCCATGTATTCCTATCAACTGTAATTAAGGCTATAGCTTCTCTTCTCCAGATTCTTTCTCTACAGCTTTCAATGAAATCTGCTTTAAAGACTGATTAAAACTTGTAAACAGATTAAGCCAGAAAACAACCCACTTAGTAATGACTAATTTCATGCTTCTGAACTTGGATGTGAGCAGTGTTCTGCTTTGACAGTCAATCAGCCATAGGTACCTCTTGAACATTTGAGGATTCTAATGGCTAAATCATATTTCAAGGATACTTTACCTTGCAGTTTTGATCAGAGAACATAACACATGCCTCTTCAGAAAAGCTAGTAGGAAATGGAACTCCCTTCTTAGTTCTTAGTTTACCACTAGCTTTCTGCCTTTTCTCCCAAAAGTGTTTTTCCTGTGGAGATACTGCTTGCACTGAATTCAGATGCAATGGAGAAATCAGAACTGAAATTTTCATTTGTCTCCTTACTGATAATACCTGGTATTTCCTTTAAGTACCTGGACTTTCCTACTGCGGAAAGGAAGGGCATTTGCATGGATTTCTGAAGCAGCTCTAAACCCTTGTTCCTGTATTGGCGCACAAACATACGTACCTTTGTGTATCTGGTCCATCTACCGATGTATGGACTGGAGTTACTGCAGGGGTCGAGTCCCACTGACACTCAGCAATGAGTACGGTTGTTGTGCCTTTGTTTCTTTATCTTCTCTAATGCCTGGAGATGCAGTATATTTAGCATAACTAGTATAACAGCAATAAGTAGCTAGCAGTGAACTTGCTGTCCTCCTAGACTTACCACTGCTGTGGTTTTTTGGGCTGCTGATAGTGTCTTCCGGAGCCTTCCCGTTTGGCTGTAGGACAAGGGTCGAAAGGTGGCCTTGCGATGATTGTCATCTTCATAGCGTGGCAAGTGGTGATTTTGACTGTAATGTTACTGCAAATGTTGAAGGGTATGAGTGGCTCTGTTCTTGAAATCCATGCATGGAGGGAAGATATTGCGCTTGTGTTTGGACTGGAGTTGTTAGGAGCAATTGTTACACCTTTCTGTGTTGTGTAGTTAAGGTGTGAATCTGCCCTGTACAGGTCGTGCCTGTTGGCATTTCTGTCTATATCAGCTGGCACCGGATAATTGAAACTCAACATCAGTGACTGCTGAGGCACCTTGGGAACCTTTAGGCCCTATTTCCATGGGGCTGTCCAGTTCAAGGAATCTTTCTGCAAATAGTTGTACTGCTTTGGAATCTTTCTTACTTTACTAAACCATTCATAGCTTTTAACTATGCTGCCATCTGCCTGCAGCTTGATCGTGCTTTGTGGCGTGCTGGCTTTATCCTCTGAGCTGTTGTCAAGAAAAACTGCCTCGTCCCTTTGAGAAAAGGCAGTGATTGTTCCTGGCTTTCGAAAGGTCTGCTTGTTGCCACTCTGATGAAATAAGAGTAGTTCAATGTCTCTTCTTCCTGACAGTGAAATTTTTGGCACATCAGCCTTTTCTTACTTGCTTCTTTACTCAAAGTTACTTCAGAATCAAAGTTTAGAAACCCTCGAAGAATTAGCCTAACTTTAATTGGGTGCCTTTTCCTGAATATTTTTGTAGGTATTTTTCTAATTCAAAATAGAATAATCTCTTAATTAGAAAGCAAAGATAGCAATGCTGAGCTTTTTAAGCTGCATCCTTTGGTAAGATACTAACCATCCTACAGTGGTGGTTCTTATCTTGTATCTGACTTCTGCAGAAATAGTGCTTGGCCTGACTCTCCTGTTACAGATAAAGGTAGCTCTGTAACATCTTGGGTGCTTGCGTATTGTATTGGTTGGTTTTTCCCCCAGAGTATTCTTCTCCACTTCAGATGTACTTTGTATTTTGCTCTTTGCTGACAGTGGTAGTCCCCGTGGTAGTCTGTCTTTGGAGACAAGGCATATTTAAGTCAGCGTATTTTTTTCTGTTTCTTCTGTGGAGACTGTTCTGTGGTGAAAGCTGCTGGATGTCTAACTTCAGTAATATCACTGAATGGATGCAGGGCACTTGCTCCTCCATCAGCCTACTCTATTCCTCTTTTTCTGCTGGGAAGAACCGAACACTTGCTACTAGCTGTAGAACATGGATTATAAAATGTCCTCCTTGCTCTTCCTTCATCTTGCCATCTCTGTCAGCACTCTCTTCCAGGACTGATATTTACCAGGCTCAGTTCTATTAATTTTTTTTTTTTCTTGTAATGAAGCTTGCAAATATATATAAAGGACTCTATTTTTCTGCCAGTATCTCTTTCTGGCCTGTATCTGGGGAGTGGAAAAACCATGCTGACTAAGCTGCTTTCCTTCATTTGTTACCAGGTTAGCTTTATTTGCACATCGTGAGGATGGCCCTGGTATCCCAGCAGATATCAAACTGTTTGACATCTTTTCACAGCAGGTTGCTACTGTTATACAGGTATGCTGGATATTCTTGCATGCAGTTTGTTGTTTGGTATTTTTTTTTTGACAATTTATATGGTTTTTAATCAGCTCAGTGCTGTCTTAAATTTCAGTCTCGCCAGGACATGCCCTCAGAGGACGTGGTATCTTTGCAAGTTTCTCTCATTAACTTGGCTATGAAATGCTACCCGGACCGTGTTGACTATGTTGATAAGGTGTTGGAGACAACAGTGGAAATATTCAATAAACTTAATCTGGAACAGTAAGTAAATGTCTTTTGCATTCTCTCTAGAGAGGCAATTAATGCTTTAAAATCTTGACTTCTATATTTCACCACATTGGGCAAGATAGAGACATATGCTTTGGATGTGTAAGATTGCAAGCTATAGAGGATCACAAACTGCTGACTAAGCAGGACTTGCTCACCTGTGCATAAATCCTGGCGTGCCGCTGTACAGCTGCACAATGTGCATGCCGAGCAGTGTGTGGCCGTTACCTGTTCATCCCTCTAGAGTTCTCTTCTTGCTGAAGCTGCAGCCGCAGTCTCTGCCACTTCTGTCAGCAGTGTAGTTTCCACTGTACATCCTAAAGAGCAAGATATGACTTTATTTTCTTTCTGTGTAGAAGCAAGTTGCTTTGTTGTTGTATACATCAGAATTCGGATTGAGATAGACTTTAAATCTGTCTACATGTGTGAACTATTGATTAACTGTGGTTTGCATGTATTTTCTTTTAGTATTGCAACAAGCAGTGCTGTTTCAAAGGAGCTGACTAGACTTTTGAAAATCCCTGTTGATACCTACAACAATATCCTGACAGTTCTGAAACTAAAACATTTTCACCCACTCTTTGAATACTTTGATTACGAGTCCAGGAAAAGCATGAGTTGTTACGTGCTTAGCAATGTATTGGATTATAACACCGAAATTGTGTCCCAAGAACAGGTATGACATAGTTTAAATACCTAGAATTTTAAGTAAACATGTTTGAAGACTTAAGAGCACATAATAAGTGACTTTTTGCAGGGCATGCTTTGTTTCCTAGCCTCCAGGACCCTGCATGCTCCTGCCTCCCCATCTTAGTAGCACAGGCTTTATACCACTGGATAATTCTTCCACCCATATTCTTAAATATCTTGTCTTTGTGCATCTGATCCCCAACCTCATCCTAGAGACTACTTTTGTTAAGTTTGAATAAAAACCCTGAGTCCCCTTAAGACCAGGTCTATTGCCTAAAGAGGACTGGGTAGTGCTTTTGGAATCTGAATTTCCCTTGTACTGCTGTGCTGTCCCGCTTGTGTTAGGAGGGGCCCTTCTTCAGGGAGGAAGGCAAATATGTCCTAAAGCATCACCAGCTAATAGACCTTCCTACTGCTTTATCAGCACTATGAATGGCTGTAAAGATGTTCCCAGTTGCTATCAACTTATGCTCACAGACAACCCCAGTTTAAACAGAGCTTATGTTCGCTTTAACAGGTCGATGCCATCATGAATTTGGTATCCACACTGATCCAGGACCAACCGGATCAGCCTGCTGAAGATCCTGACCCTGAGGACTTTGCTGATGAGCAGAGTCTTGTGGGAAGATTTATTCATCTTTTGCGTTCAGATGACCCTGACCAACAGTATCTGGTATGGTGATCGGCCGTTCTCAATGCTTCTGCTCTCCAAACTGTCAGCTTTTGCATTATTTACTATACAAGAATTTACTGGAGCTGGGAGCTGGGGCATCATTGCTCCGGCACTACGAACTCTGTAGAAAATGTTATGTAGGGCACCTTTAATGGTAGTATGATATGTTGTCTATTTGGAAAAAGCAGATGAGAACTTAAAAGCATTGGTGGATTTATACCTTTCATCCCACAAGGTGGCAGTTTGGATGCAACTATGTTAGTTTGTGATAACTCTTAACGTTCTGACCACTTGATATAACCACCTATCTAAAAAGAAGCAAGCAAAATTTGGAGCACTGCACCCTTTGCATTCTCTTGGTATCAAAATATACAAAAGCTCAGAAAATACAGCTAATGTTTGACCTCAGGGATTTTAGAGTAAGTATATGGTGTTCATACAGCCTGTAGTGTACTGCTGTTTAGTGGTTGCATGTGTGTGTGTTCTCTGCTTGGTCCGTCCTTAACAGACTTGATACAGTCTTGAAATTTTGGCATTGCGTTACTCCTAACAGTTTTGAGTTGGTCCACAAAGCTTTACTTCACACTCTGGTGTTAAACTGCTATTTCTGGCTTTAGGTGTGTGTGTTTTTTCAAGTTTAAATGATCTCCCTATATTGAGAAGTGTGTATTGGGGCAGAGGGATGGGGTTGTCCTATCTATGCAAAAAATCCATTGAGGAAACTGGCAGATGATGTGCTGAAGTTGGATGCTGTTACAGATTGCAGCAGCTGGAGTTAGCTCCAGTCAGAGCTCAGGCCTGCGTAGGGACTACTGTGAAGTTACAGTTAGTGTCTGAAATCCAATTGGCTGACTCTGTTTTTACGGTATGAACAATGACAACAGACCACCATAATCCAGTAGAAGCTGTGCATAACACTACTGACATTCATTTAGCTTGGGTTTAAAACACTGCATAACTTTTTGCTTGAAATGTTGAGCTTTGTAACTTCTGTAATGGGGAGAAGTGTTGCTTTAGGGCCAGTGCAAGGATTGAAGAGAGCTGTGTTTCAGCACCTGGTCTTCATTGACGGCATTGTTTCTGAATATTGCTGGAGTAGGGCAGGAAGGTCAACCAGGTTCTCATTCATTTCAAGAATGGTGTGGGTTGATTACAGCTAGCAAGTACTATATTCACGCAGGAAAAGCCAAGATAACTACGTGGGCTGCTTTGATTTTGGGGTTTTTTGATAAGAGAGAACAAAGCTTCCCTCAAAGTGATGCTGATGCTAACGAACTTAGCGGTTTTTTTACGCTAAAAGACTTTGCATGGCCGGAGATGTTGAAGCTGTTTTTGCAAAGCTTCTGAACATCAGGCTGTTTTTTTCCTCATCTAGCAATGCTTAGCTTTAATCAGATTGAACACTTTTAAATGCCATCATAGGACTTCCCAAATTACCTTTTGGTTAGAAATATAGAAGTTATTTAATACTTTTTAGTAAAAATGTTGAATAACTTCTTGATAAGCATCATGAATGCTTGTTTCAGATCTTATGCATTACAGAAACAGCAGGAAAGATCTGAGACTGAAATTTTCACAGCTCTTTTCACAGTATCTCACCTTAAATTACACACTCCGTATGGAAGAGAGCTGAAATGCAAATTCGAACACCTTAGTGCTTTACAAGCTGAAGTGGCTAATGCAGTGTATAATGGGTGATGACAGATTTCTATTTATCTGTGAATTCTAGATGTAATCTTAAAAACATATGTGGGGTTGGACACTGAATTTCACTTCTAGTGCTTGTTTCAAAGTGGTGATGAGACTGCTATGACCAGAAAGCAAGGTAATACCTGGCTGTAGGAAGTAGACATCTTTGTGATGATACTTAAACAAAAAACCTGCCAGTTTTTAACTTGGTCTTTACTAGAATTTTTTTGAAACTTGGTTTCAGAAGTTTTAGGGTAAAACATGACATGTCCCAGTTTTGTCCCCTTTGAAAGGAAATCGGCTTATTACAAATGTAATATTTAGCTTGCTTAGAGCAGATTATTTTCTCTTCTGATACCTGGAGTTCTTGCAATTCCCAAGAATTCTGGTTATGAGAATACATCAATAGATAGAAATAATTCCAAAATAAGGGGAATGGGAAAAGCTAACAGTACAAACAAGTAGAGCTTCTGAGTTCCTCTCCACAGGTTTGGAACAATGGTGACAGGCAGGAAAGTATCATGTTCACATTGTGTGCAGCTCGTGCTCAGAACCAGGAAAGGCAATAAAAGAAGCTGTCGTTGATGGGCATAATGAAAAACTAAAACCGTGAAAAACTGGCAGGTGTTGCAGGTGTGGCTACCAGAACGTGGTACTATAGTATTTTTCATACAGTATGAGAGGGTTTATTGACTTGTGTTTAGTTTCATGAAACTTGGTTTCTTTCTTTTACTTTCTTACAGGCTTGTAAGAATAGTCCTTTTTTGTAGCTTCTGTTGAGTTGAGAACAGTATATATCTGATGTCATTACTAAATGCAAGCTCAGGCAACTTCCCTCTCGCTCCACAATCCAAAACGTATCTACAGTTAATATAATGCAGCAACTGTTGCCTAACACTTAATAAGCTGCTGTAGGGAAAATGTCTGGGCAGATATCTCATAAAAAGCTACAGAGACTGCACAAATTAAAGCAAAGCATCTTGTATGTAGTCCCCTTAAAATACTGTAATTTACCTGATGATAACCCCAGGTATTTTTGACGCTCTTGTTCTGTAGAGTGCAGATTAAGTTATAAATGCAAATAACACACTTCTGTTTTAGATCCTAAACACTGCTCGGAAACACTTTGGTGCAGGTGGGAACCAGCGTATTCGTTTTACACTGCCACCGTTGGTTTTTGCTGCATACCAGCTTGCTTTTCGCTACAAAGAGAATTCCAAAGTGGTAAGTTGACCTCTATGTAACTCTTGCATACTTGCTGTTTTCTAGCTTGCTTAAAAATGCATTTTGTCTGGCTACAGTGAGCTAAGAATTGAGACAGAATGATAGAGTTCTGTGGGGGAGTTTGGGTGGGTTTTTTTGTAGCTTTTTTTTTTTTATTTCCTTGAGGCAGATTTTTACTTGAGGTGTGAATACTTTCTAATTTAAGGAGGATTTTTTTTATCCATTCATGTTATATTACCTAAGTACTTCAGGAATGGTAAAGCAGAAATTGTCTATTCATGAAGGCGACGTAATTTTTACACAGAGACTAGAGAACTACGACACTGCAAGTGATTGCATGAAATTGATTTAAATCTGGATATTGAAATTAATCAACTTCTAAATCTGTAGCTAAACTATTTTAATATTTCTAAAAGTGCTGCTTTGTAGGTTAATTTGTACGGTTGTTGCAAAAGTGCACACGAAAACAATCACTGATCCATTTTTGCCCTTATGCTTTCTGCTTGAGATAGCTTGAATATGTATTTTTGTGGGGAATATATTGTGTGGAAATAAGTTAAAATGCTGTTTGTTAAAACAGAATTAATGTGTTCTTTTCCACTTCTGTTAATGCTGCAGACTGAATAGGATTTTTCTCTGCTTAGCTAAATAGGCTGTTGCTTAGTTATATTCTAAGCATAGCTGAGGTAGTTGCAATTCACTGTAGACTTCTGAGGAATGGTACTATGAGCTGGTAGAAAATACAGGTATGAACTTTTTTATAAGTGGAAGAAACACTTTGTGAAGACCCACTGAGGTCAACACAGTTCTGCTAGGGCACTCACTACTACCTCAGTGAATATGTGGCTGGAGTGGCTTGCAGGAGACAACGCACTAGAGTACTGAACAGATCTTATCACAGTTTAGATTCTCTTTTCCTTATAGTATTAGTCTTTTTCAAGCTTTGACTTCTTTCACTTCTCTAGGATGACAAATGGGAAAAGAAGTGCCAGAAGATCTTCTCATTTGCTCATCAGACCATCAGTGCTCTGATCAAAGCAGAACTGGCAGAGCTGCCTCTCCGTCTCTTCCTACAAGGAGCACTGGCTGCAGGAGAGATTGGCTTTGAGAATCATGAAACTGTGGCCTATGAATTCATGTCCCAGGTGAGTGTTCAACTATATTACAGTTACTGTCCTGTGCTACCTTAAATTTGGCTTAAGTAAGTTTCCTGAATACCAAATCCTCCAATGGGATTAAAATATCTGAAATGATTGACAGCTAATGCTACTGGGTAGAAACTCCTCATCTTCATTCTTGCTTCACAGGCTGCTGTGGAATTAAGCTCCCTTGCTACTGATTTAAATACTCAGTCTGACAACTTGTGGTATGTTGCGATGCTGCCTCCTACTCGCTTAGTTGGTTCACTGGAAGAGTGTATCTTTCTCAAAATAAAATGCTCGTTTGCTGCTTCTTAAGACTGTCTCCCAGCTCCTGTTATCTAGCTGGTATTGCCCTGCCCACAAGCGTTCTTTGGAAGATCTCTAAAATTTGCAGTGTCCACAATTTCCATGCTGGGCTTTGCTAAGAAAAATCCTTGTATTGGAATCTATTATAAGCTACTCTGAAAATCCTGTTAAACCTCTTACTTGATCTTAAGCCTTACTTGTTGCAAAAAACCTTCCCATCCTCACCATCAGATAAAGGACCGATGTATTTAGTGTTGTCCACATTGCAAGCTTTGTCCTAATCTTGCCTCTAATACTGCTACTAATGCATGTTCTTAAACTGAGTGACTGATAACATCAGCCTTTCCTCACTGTCTTGTTTCAGTTGCCATTGTAGCACAATTCTGAAGATGAGCGCAGCATGACAATTATGTACCTTCTATTAGAGATACAGTTCAAGATTTTCGGCTTTGTGCATTCTCTCAAGGCTCTTCACTGACATGCAGCACAGACGCTTTTCTTGCCCACTCTGTGGTCACTGACCTACCACTTCACTTCTGCCCTACTGTCTCGTGTTTCAAAGAACCAAATCCTATTGGCTATTTTCTGCTACTGAAGTTCCATATTTCAACAGATGCTTGAAATGAGGAAAAACTCAATCTTCAGATCATATGTAGGATCACATTTGTTTACTATGACCACTTAAGTAAGATGTATTTCTTGCAAGACTTATTTCCAGTCTGTGGATTTAACTTCATATTGACACTCTCTATGAAAGGTCTTTTTTCCTGCCTGAAGCTTTTAACAAATGTAAAACTGGACACTTTCCTGCCGTTTCACTAGCAGATGTGATGTGATTTTTGTTCTGATGTGTGCTAAAGCAGAGATTGAGTCTTGCTTTCTCCCTTGACTAGGCCTTCTCTCTATATGAAGATGAAATCAGTGATTCAAAAGCACAGCTGGCTGCCATCACCTTGATAATTGGGACATTTGAGAGGATGAAGTGCTTCAGTGAGGAGAACCATGAGCCTTTGAGGACTCAGTGTGCACTGGCAGCCTCTAAGCTCCTCAAGAAGCCAGATCAATGCCGGGCTGTAAGCACTTGTGCCCATCTGTTTTGGTCTGGCCGAAATACTGACAAGAACGGAGAGGAGGTAAGGATAAAGTGACAGCAGCATGACACATCCTACCTTGGTAACATAGTTCTGCCTTTTTTCTGAAGGCAATTACTGCTAAAGTAGATATATCACTTAGTAATGTAGCTTTTATCAGAATGTATTCTAATATATGAAGCTTCTAAATCTCACTGTAGTGTAAGGTACATACATAAAAAAAATGGTGGAAAATCAAATTTAAGGGAGGATGTACCATGCAAGCTTTTGCATGTCAACTAGTTGAAGACTGGCTGTCAAAGCCCAGTATGCATTTTTATATGTGACTATAGTTAACTGTGTTTGCACGTGAACTACTAAAATTCCAAATTACAGATACAAGTTATTGAAGTTAAAGGTTAAAAAAATCCTGTCTTCAGGGCTTGTCACATAAGCTGTTGTAATTGCAAAGAGCAGTGTTTTGAAATCTGTTTCTCAAAGTATGCATTAGTGTACATATTACAAAATTCAGCTCATTGATTGAAGGTTTTCAATAACTGTTCATGCTGGTGTCTCATTTAACAAAACTTTAACTTGATGGCAGTCAGGCAAGGTAAGCTTTTAATGGCAGCTTGTTCTGTACACCTTGCGCAGTTTTGTGTTTCTGTGGTAGACCACCAGGAAATGACATGTATGTGCCAACGGAGGGGATACTGGAGCTCCCTAAAGTTCTTTTATTTCTCGTAAAACCTTTGTTTTCTTTCTAGCTTCATGGAGGAAAAAGAGTGATGGAATGCCTGAAGAAAGCTCTCAAGATAGCAAACCAATGCATGGACCCTTCTCTGCAAGTCCAACTTTTCATAGAAATTCTGAATAGATACATCTATTTTTATGAGAAGGAAAATGAGGCGGTGAGTAGAAATGCATTCTTCATTGGATCTTTTTTTAAAGAACGTTTCTTAAAGTTCTTTACTCAGACCCCAAATCACATCTCTTCAACTTGCTCTATAACCTCTCACAGGAGGCACAAGTTCTGGTCATAACAAGGGTAGTTGATTCTTGATGTGCTCGTAAAATTGTGCCTAAAACTTCATTCTTTTATACGTGGCAGAAAACTCCAAATACTTGCAGTTCAGTTATGAATTTCAGTATTGTGAGATTTGGATACCTGCAGTATTTATTAGACCAAAACTTACTAGGACTTAGAATCTTACTATTTTCTTGTCTAACTTTAGAGATATCTAACTTAATATGTGCAGAAGGGAAAATTCTTCCAGCTCTTCAAGGTCACTGCTATGTGTGCCACAGATGGTTGGTGTAAGTTTTAATTTAAAGAAATAGAGAAGACATCTTACATACTAGCTTAAATTCTGCATCTGAAATCTGAGATAGTTACCTCATGCTTTTTTTTCTTAACAGATAACTAGTAAACTTAGTCATCTCAAGTAGAGAACAGCATCCCATCTGATGTCATCATTTGATCAAGAGCAGATGTTAACAAATACCCTGTAGTTCTCAGAGAATGTTTTAAGAGATTTTAGGGATTTGCTGACTTTCCAACAACTGAACTGGCTTCCCAGTATAGTAGTGCTCTAGTATAGGTGATGCTGTATCTGATGGAGGTGAAAATGAAACTTTGATTCCCCCCCCAAATCACTTAGCAGATATAAAAATAGTCTCTGGATACAGTGGTGGTCTGCAGTGCATTTTGTGCTGTGGCATTCTGTCATGTGCTGGACTTTAACGCCATACACAGACGGACTTTCCCAAGTAACAACTTGGTCACTAAGAATAACTTTACGTCTGTTAGTACCCTCCTGACTTCTACAAGAAACAGATTGTGTTAGAGCATATGGACAATCTGATTATGTGCTTGTATATTTTTTTAAGCTTTTAAAACTTGTATTGAATAAACTAGAAGGAAATACTGTGGTACAAGTTACAAAGCTATCAGGTTATGACTTAAGTTCTTCTCATTTGCTGGAATGGGGGAAATTTCCACAAAACTCTGAAGTCAGAATGGTCTGATGAGGAGGAAGAGAAGGGAGTCCCCAACAGCTTGTCTGCATACAGTCTTACCGGTATTTCTAAGAACTGTCCAAATACCAATAGGTTAGAGACGAGTCTGTTAAAGCTAACATCTGTGTGCCTTTTACACTGGTCTTCTGGATGACAGCTGTTTACGTTCTCCTGTAGGTGACAATTCAGGTTTTGAATCAGCTCATACAGAAGATAAGAGAAGATCTTCCAAACCTTGAATCTACTGAAGAAACAGAACAGATTAACAAACACTTTCACAATACACTGGAGCACTTGCGTCTGAGGAGGGAATCACCAGAATCTGAGGGGCCAATTTATGAAGGTCTTGTTCTTTAGGAAGCTACACACTGTACTTCTTTTCATTTACTTACAGTATGTTTTTTTTAAGATAGATTCATAGGTTGTGCCTTTCAGAAATGTCAAGTTAAGTTAACATTCATGTGTTCAGTCTGGCACTTCAAACACTTGTGTTCAGTACTCTAACAAATTTGAAAGGTTGGACCAGCAACTACAGGTTTCATCAATTGAGCATGGCTGAAACTTTCTTTGAAATCCATGTGACATGGTAGGGTTCTTCCGGTTCTGATTTCTCTTCTGTCTGTTCACTGTTGCTTCTGTAGCACTAGACTTCTAAACTGGCAGTGACTGTCATCTGAAACTGTGTCTGATCTTTACAGAGCATCAGATTTTTGGCATTATTGTATGTCAGGTTCTGCTTGTGCTTTTCTTTTAATGCCAGTTAAGACTAAGTGTAATATTTTTCCCTAAAACCTAGAATATATTAATGCATGTTTGGAGAGTTTTAAAGTACCACGTTCAAAAACAGAAGTTATATTTTGCATATTAAGGCTCTGTGATATTCAGTGAGGGCCAGTACTGTGCACAGGGCATATTTATCAAGATAATTTTGTTCCAAATAGTATAAAAATAGAGAAATTGCAATCTATATAGATATGTATAACCTTCATTACTGTAAATTTAGGGGAAAATGCATTACACAAGTTTATTCGGTATCACAATTTTGCACCAGTGAAACAATAAAGTTGCTATTAACACCTGTTGTTTCATGTCTCTTCAGAGCCCACTGTTGAACTCGGTACTACTGTTGAACCTCCTGATAAAAGCAAAAGAACTTCTGCTTTGTAGGGACAGAAAAATCAAGGCGTAGTTAACCTGGACAAGCTGGGAGGCTGCTAGCATTTCTAATGTACAAGTTTATCATTCCAAACGCAGTATTTATCCAAATGATGCTGAGATGTTGTGTGTTCACATTTCAGAATGCTTTTATGACGCATCTTGAGAGAGTGGTGGAGAATCCTACTGGATTGTAGGTGTCTGCGAGAGAAATAAGGGGCAATTAAATGTCAAAGCTGTAGGAAACTGAGCAGTAAGAGCAATTGCTAACGGCAACTGGTGTGAAGACTGGTTGATGAAAGCTTTGAAATAACTAGTTTTCTGTTAACTGGATGTAATATTCTACAGGTAACTGATTGAAGTTCCTTAGTTCTTGAGTTGAACACTGTTGTGAAAATTATCCTGGCTTGATTGGATGGTGATTGAGACCTTGGTGAGAGTGTCCAATACTTTAGTGCTACCTGTTTTCTGAAAAAGGCAAATATGATCCTAGGAACCAAGAATTATGTAGACATCGATGATCTAATTGTTCTATTGATGTATAAGTCTGGCTTGGAAGGAAGGAAGAGTGGGGAGATGATCTAATGGCTTTACTTGCCTAATGCTGTAATTAATGCTATTCAAAAAACTTAACGTTGCTCTGTTTCTGTTGATGCTGTTCCTATTAAGAGAACCCTTCAGGGGATTGTTTTGTTATAAAATATCCATAGCAGAACATATTGATCATGTTCATGTAGACACATTCCTATAGTAGGAATATGTCCTCCTAGTTTACAATATTTGCTAACCACGTTTGTTTAATTCTGAAGTTCAATCCTGTAACTTAGGAATTCTCTTTGAATAATGGTTTTGTAGTTTTAACTGGAGTCGAAGCCAAATGTTGGAGGCTTCGACTGATACTTTTTCCCATGTACCACTTGTTAAGGCTACAAAGTTATGACTCTTCCACAATTCTTAATTACTTTTATTGAAATTTTACAAAGCAAACAATTTCAGAATACTGTCTGTGATCTTCAAGATCAATTGTATTGTGGCAGTGGCTAACTGTGGCTGGTCTATAGCTATCATTCTTGTCAGCAAAGGAAAGCATCTGTTAAGCTACATAGACAATGTTTATGATGTGGAAACAAACTTGTATCACTAGTTATGCTGAAATCAATCTCTCTTGTCTGAGAAAGGTGGTGAAAACTCAGGACCTAGCTGTGTGAGCTTCTCTTGTGGCAGAGGCAGAATGGCAGAAACCATAAGTACGTTCTTTTTTCATAAACAACTACATACGGTCAATACAAAGGCTGTAACTTTTAACGGACTTTTTTAGGTCATACTATTCATGATACATGACTTGGAAAATGTCTAAACACTTCAAGTAATACCTTTTTTTTTGACAACTGATGACTTGATGGATGGATAGATCCAATGGGTGGGGTAGAGGAAATTTTTTTTACTTTCAGAGTTAGCCAGAACTAGTAGAAGCTTAATTGCAAATGTTTTAAAAATTACTCCGAAGGAAGTTTACCTAAAGCTCTGTCTATACCAAGATCTGTCTGTCATAGATCTCATAGTAATTATGCTTATGCTCTTCTATACTTGTAGCAAAAGGTAGAGTAATACTTGTCAGTTGTGTAAGGAGTAAAGGTTTGGCTTGAGTAGTTTCCTGCCCATGCAAGATCCTGGCAGGGGGCAGGAAGAAGTCACTGCTGAGGGAGGAAACTCATAGTCAAACTCCTCTAGTATGCAAACTCCCAATTCTCATATCTCCTATTATGAAGCTCAAAATACTTTAGTATTCCTGTTCCTGAACTTATTCTACTCTCTTAGTTCTCAATCACCTTTTTCTGCTCAAATCAGTGTTCCCTTTACCTGCTATACTTGCTCAGCTTCTCTAGTGACCTGACAGGTCTGCTGCTTCTTGTCCCATGCTTTTCCTGGATGCCAGTATTTAGATTTTTTTCATTGCTCATGATCTTAAGGGTGACTTTGCGGGGTAAACTATAACAAGGTTACCACTTTACAAAATTTCTTACCAGCAGTATTTACAGTTATTAAAAGTGAAAGAGCCTGAACTCTTAATTATTGGCCCAGAATGCTGTATTCCCTTTTCAGCACTTCAACACTAGGGCGCCGTTACCAGAAAACAGTGTTTTCCCAAAGCACTTTGAGAAATTACCTTTTCAGTGCTGTAATTTCTCCAGCTACATGGACGACTGTATTAGTGTATGCTCATAAATATCTACACTTGTACCTACTTACCAGTATTCCATACACTACCATGTGCACACTGGACTCTAATACTTGCAGGTGAATATTAGCCAGTTCATGCTCCCACTGAAAGCAAGATGTACTAAGTGTTGGCCTTCACACTTTCCTTTTTTTCACATAAAAATATGAGGATGAATTTTGGCTTTTCCTGGACAGAGGAGTTTTATAAAGGCTTTCCTAAAGCTCATGTGACACAGTGGGTATAGAACAGGGTTAATGGCTGAGTTCACCCAGAGAAGCCAAAATGAAGTCTCATAGAGTGAGTAGTGCACACAGTGCCCGTGACAAGCTGCTCTGATGATCATCAAAAGCGTATATGGAGCCCAGCACAAACCAAACACACAGACAATAATTGCTAAAGACTTTGCTACTCTTTTGTCCCGGGAAAGTCTAAATCTAGTTGCCATAGTATTAGCAATGTCCACTCTATTGGTGGTGTTGCATATGCTTTTGGGAGTTTTGTAGAAAACATTCCTAGGAGGCTTGGTCTCCACTTCCACCTGAAGTGGTGGAAGGTCTTGACTGGCATTCAAATACGACTGAGTGTCAAACTTAGGCAGGCTGGGCCTTGAAGCCTTTTTTAGGGGAGAAAGGCTGTTTGCTCTCTTCTTCTTGTGTTTATGTCTGTTAGCAGGTTTTACAAAAAATATAGTGTGTTCCTTTTTTTCCCCCTGGAAACTCATTTCACAGTCCTCTTGACCAGGTGATAGATTTTTCACTTCTGAGGGATGTGCGTTTCCTGATGTTGAGGTAAATACTTAAGTTAAAATATGTAACAGTGATGAAAGGTGTAAAGAATTCAATAATAGAGGCAATCATTAGGAAATACCAGTTATAGAAGAATTCTGCATGACATTCTCCTTCAGGGAGGATGCTCTTCTGGGAAATGTGCTCCCAGCTAAGAATGGCTGGACCGTAGAGAAGGAAAGCAGCAATCCATACAGCGATCAT
This sequence comes from Baryphthengus martii, assembly GCA_013396935.1. Classification (NCBI taxonomy): domain Eukaryota; kingdom Metazoa; phylum Chordata; class Aves; order Coraciiformes; family Momotidae; genus Baryphthengus; species Baryphthengus martii. The sequence continues at coordinate 124,864 of VWZK01020477.1, read as the reverse complement.
CTTCAATATTGCATTTCTGGTCATCCCTTTCTGAGCTCTGTAACTGACCTGAAAAAAAAGAAAAGTTACATATATTACTAGTATCTCAAACAGTTACATGGCTATCTTGGAATATGGCCCTCCCTATCACTCCTGAGGGTTGATAATATATATGTTTAGGGATGAGGGTTATACCAAGCTTACTGGTACCCCATAGTAAAGCTATTTCTGAAATGTCCATTCCAACAAATATTACCAAGGTGACTGGATGTGTTCTGACAACATACATCAGTTCTTAAAACTAGAAAATTACGGCTTTTCCACGCAAGTAACCCTGATATACCCAGAACTGGTTGTCTCTGGTTGCTTACGTATTCTGTTGCATTACCTATGACACTAGTTTACAGAATGTTTAAAAACCTAGACCTTTTAAAAGGTCTAAGTCAGTTTTAGTAATTTAAAATACACAAGATTGGAATTCGCAGAATACCCAGGCAAGTTCTGTTGTTTTCATCGTAGAGAGCTTTTTTTCCTTAATGTGAAAATCGCACACATGTACAAAAGAGTAACAGCTTTTACTTGTGTTTGATATCCTTAATTTCATTCTTCAATGAAGTACTTGCAGAACTCTATGCATAGATGGAGTCCTGTGGTTTGCAAAGTGTTTTACAGGAAGACTAATTCCCTTTACTTAGAAAAGAGAGAAGCTAAGGTGAGAAAAAAAAATAGTTAAGTAATACTGAGTCAGTAAACTGTATTAGCAATAGAATTCAGTAGAATCTTAAAATCAAGGTCATCTACTTCTCAATATTCTAATTCCCCGGTGTACTAGACAATATTCATGTAGTGAATTGGAATTCAATCTTCATATCTCTACAGTGGCTGTACAGTGTTTAGGAATATGGAGTCCTCAAGCTTGAATTCTGTCTAGCATTCTTGGTTTATTGCTGCAATCTGTGGCTCTTGATCTCTAAAGCCAGTGCTGTTCTGGTAGAATATCCGTACAGCTGCGGAATCCTGAGTTTGTAGGAACTGGGTCTGATTTTGCAATCCTTGATGAAGCTACTAATGATTTTGGAAACATTCTTGTAGGAAGGTTACAATTTTCATTGAGATAGAGAATAATATAGAACTTCATATATTCCTGTTCATATGTTCTTAAACTGTCCTAATCCTACAGGCAGCTTCTGTATTCTTGCTTGGGGAGGGATTTTTATATGGAGGATTAATTTGGAGTATATTAAAGTAGCTGATTTTTTTCAATTATTATGACCAATTTCGCTTTCTGTTTCTGAAACCATCCAGTCTATATATTTATACTCTGTGTATAGTCATGAGAGTTTGGATTATGAAAGCAAAATTCACAGCTAACTCAGAACCTAGACAATAAAGGAATTGTGTTGACTGTTTAAGAATTAATCTGTTAATTTCTCCCTCTTCAAAAAGAAGTTGATAAAGCACTGGTTTGCATGTAAACTGTTAAAGTCGTCTTGCAGCCTCTCTTCTTACTGTTTGCTAAAAAAGTATTGTTATCTCTTAGTGTGATTTAGCATGAACAATGAAGCTAAATTAATGTTTGAAGCAAATGTGGGTGGAGTGGGGGGGCTGAAGAATAACCAAGAAGTGTCTGTAGAAGAGTGAAACCTATTAGCAGGTAAAATGTATTATTTTGGCACCATCCTAAATATTTGGAGGCAGTATAGTCAAGGGCAAAATGAAGTTAGCTTTTGATTTTTAAGTCTCTTCTACTCCTTTTTCAATAACCAACATCCTGCATTACTGAGGCAAGGCTCTAGCTATTTCTGTGGCTGTTACATGGAAATAGCATTAGCATCCTTTGAAAGATATGAATGTTAATTTATATCATGCCACTCTTTTGAGCTATACACAGCTGTATACATCTAATTCTCCCGGAGAGTTTGGTACCCATTGCAAGGAAATCTATCTTGGCATTGTGCTGCAGCTGGGATGCAGCTAGGCTGCCTTACCCTATCAAGTTAACAAGTGTATTGTCCTGGTTTGAGATCGACGGTCTGTTTCAATTGGATAATACTTTTTAACTGCTCCTCAACCACACCTTGGATAAGCTGAAGTACTCTTTGTTCCCTCTGCTCTTCTATCTGCAACAGCTGCGTGTAAAAACTGTGCCTGTTTCTAAAGCAGAGTACCCTTTCCACTGTCAAAGTGAGAAACAAGTGTATTTTCTGCCAGGGCTCATCACTCTCAGAACTATTTCCAAGACCGAGGGGAATTGCCTAGATATCCCTGGTCTCCTGAGGTGTTTGAGGGAGGTGCAATGGAGTTGAGTGCCAGATAACTTAAGCAAACCCTTCTGCTTAAAAGAGCAGCTTTGGAGCCCCAGCAGGCCACCCTCAGGACCCTCCTTACCGCTTTGGTGACAGAGATGAACCTGTCGAAGCTGATAAGAACGATGTTGAAGACGGAGGCGATGCAAACCAGGTAGTCTACCACCAGCCACAGCTTACACAAG
>VWZK01020477.1:96404-122374 GCA_013396935.1 Baryphthengus martii | reverse complement strand
CAAGCCCCTGCCGAGCCGCCACTCGCCCGTCAGCACGTAGGGGATGTAGAGGGGGATGCAGAAGCCACCTGCGGACAGAGCTCGGCCGTAACGGGTGCAGCGCAGCAGATCGCAACCCTCCGCCCATCCCCGTGCCCCGCAACTCACCCACCAGGAGGTCGGCGATGGCCAGGTTGAGGAAGAAGAAGTGGCCCTGCGTGCGGAGGCTTCGGTCCACCACGAACGCCAGAATGACCAAGGCGTTGCCCAGCACCGTGGCCAACACCAGCAGCCCCNCGCCCGCCCGCCTTGCTCACGGCTCCTCAGCCGCCGCCCGCCCGCCTTGCTAACGGCTCCCCGACCGCTCTCCTGGCCCTATTCAGTCGGCCCGACAGAGCCCGCTGGGCGGCCACCCTCAGCCGCTGGGCGAGCTCCCGGCCTCGTGGGGTGGACGAGGCCGCCTCAGGCTTCCCATATGTGGGAGCACCAAGAAGGTCTCACGGTTGTGCCTGGCTGCTTGTTTTTCCAAATCTTGCGAACGCAGTATTTCTGAGACCTCTCTTCCCTGAAACTGGCAGTGGGTTTAGACAGGATTTTAAAGTGCTTTGTTACAACGATGTTGGAGAGCCAGTTTTATCGCAGAAGGCAGACCTGTTCAGAAACCAAACACGTGAGCAGCCAAGAAAGAGCCAAGATTACTTTCAGCTTCTGGGAAGATGGCTGATCCAGTGCTGGGGAGGAGATGTGGGACACAGTGACCCATGAATGAGCTGCTGAGGCTGCTGACATCTGTGAAAACTGAAGGGTAATTTCAGAGAGGAAATGCAGCCTACCTCTCCTGTCATGACGTGGCCCACCGGATAATCATCTGCCTTAAAATATGGGGCTGTTGATGGGCTTTGCGTTTGTTTCTGTGAGAGCTTCCTAGAGACTGTAAACAGTTTGAGATTTACTGCCTTCGCTGTGGCCCCTTTGTCATTAAAAGAAAACAGAACTTGAAAAAAACCAATCATTGGATGTGCATACTCTTCACTTAATTCAGCCAATATTTCACATGCGATAAACTCCTTATAAAAGATTTGTATAAATCTGCAGTTTGAAATAACAGATTTAGAAGCGGTTACAGCAGCTTTCTAAAGAGTTCATCAGATGGGCCTCATGTAAGACAAGCAAGAACAGCTTAATGACTTATCTGTTATTTGTCTGAGATTGAGCATATATTTTCAGGGTAATAGTAGACTGGTCTTTTCCCCAGCAGGAAGCATCAAGCCTTTGTCAGTACTGGAAGTACAAATTCCAGGCCAGGTAATCCTATAAATCAGCAGCTCCACAGAGGAGATTTTGCAGTGTTTGTATGGCCTCTCTTTTATATCAGTCCAGAGAAATACAGTAGCTGCATGTCTAATGTGTGTGAGCAAAATACTCTTTTTGCATGCTTCCATATCATTATCTTTCTAAAGCGGGTAAGTAAAGCCACACAAAGCAAAACTGACAGGAGCACAAACCTTAGCATATTCCCACAGTGATTATTATTATTGTCTAATTTGGGGACTCAGGTTCACTTCCCTTTTAGCCCAATTGGCATTTTCCATTCACTTCAGTCTTGGCAGGATCAAGCTTGTTGATAATTATTGCTATCTGATTGTGCTGTGAAATATAAAAGGTAAAAGAGGCAGCCAAGAGACACAAAGAAGAAGAAAAAAATCTCGGTCACCAGGAAAACATGGGAAAACTCATTTATTGTTTCACAAATAATTACTATATCTTTTAATGCCTCTAATGTGAGGTAGCTCAGTGAGTTTGCAGCATGTACACTTGTGGACTGTAGTTGAAGTAGCTTTTGTAGTGTATTAACCTCTGGCAGATTTTAAGATTCTCGGTAAGTCTCATAATAACCACCTGTATTGCCTTCTGATGCTCCTTTATTACTGCTGCTTTGGCAAAGCATGATGACTTTAACAAATTCTGCTCCTAAAAGCATAAACCATCGGTCCATAACTCTGCACTTTGGTGACTTATTGTTGAAGACTGTGCTAGTGCTGTTTGAAGAGCCTTGCAGACGGCAAATCCAAGCGTGCACTAGGTGACTGGCATTCTCCAACAGCAGGTTTTACAAATCCAGGCTTCAAGCATTTTCTTTTTCCCTGAAAAAGGATTTTTTTCATGTCCGGTGAGTTACTGTCTTTTTTTACTGAGCTATGTTGATTTTCTTTTAAGCACATTAGTTCTTGGGAGAAGAGCTTCAAAATATATATTATGGTGGTCTTGATATATGCACACACTGGTAAAACAATATTTTAAAATAAGCATGACAAAAGAGCTATACTTTGTCAGCTCCATTGTCTGAGCAGTTTTCTGGAGGGAGCATGCTCTGATTAATGGCTCCTGGATGAAGTAAAAGTAGATGAGTAACTCTTTATAAAACGTCTTTGTGTAAGACTGAATTGTAGACTTCTGAAAACATTTTGTTCCTGTTCTTTATCTAGTCCGTGGAGCAAGAGATATAATTAATTAGAATTGGTAAAGAGGAATGGCAATAGCGCAAGAAAATAATGAAAAATGCAACATTTTCCAAGGCATATCAGCACTGGCCTGGTCTGAAATTTTATTTTTTGATTCCTGGGATTTCTTTACTTATAACTGTTTTCTTTTCTGTAAGACTTCCTTCAGTGATTTTTGAAATAGAGAGCCATCTGAATCATGCAGCTTCCCATGACTCTAGCATATGTGGGTGAGTATATCTACAGAAGTGACAGGAAAACAGAATGTTTTTCCCACACCACAGACAGATGACACTTTTTTTCCCAGAGCAGGCCAAATTCATCTTCCAAATAGACGCAGGCAACCACATAGAGAGGGGGTAGACTCCAGCTGGCTGTATAGCCTATTGCTTCAGAAAATGCAGCCGACCTTCTCAGGTAGGCCACAAGCTGTCTGGTACCAAAGCTTTACTTAAGCTTTGCTCCCTACTGAACTGGAGGGCAACTGTTGCACATTTCAGTGAAGTGAATGAAAACATACCATAGCTGGAACCTTCGCTTACATAAATCAAACTATTCACTAATAGTTTGGCAAATTTCTGACAAAATGTTTAATTGCTAATAGCTCCATTTAATATTTATAGATTGTTGTCAACTGCTTGCTTGCTATAAGTGACTGGTATTTGATAGAGAAAAAGCTTCCTTGGCCAGGAAAAGAGGAATGATTTTTAGACTTCCTGAGAGAATGTATGCACAGCTTTATCAACCAGTAAATCAAATTCTGCTGTCAGACAGAGCTGATCCTAGTTAAATGAATGGAGAAAACTGAATTCTGCTGTGATCATTTCCTATTAAGCTTAAAGCCTTTGCCAGTCAGGGTTCTGTTTGCATACTGATTCCTTTAATTTTGTTTCATGTTCTTTAGATGTCTCCATGCATATAACGTAATTCATATTTTAAACTAATTCTTCTCGTTGCCACACATGTAGAGGAAAACCACCTTTTTGATCTGTGCCGGTGGAAAGGCATCTACTTCAGAGTACGCCGTGTTACCTACCATTTATTGATTGTGCATTTTCTTTTCTTCACTGAAGAAACATCCAGTCCTTTGTGTAATGAGGCTTGTGGGATAGTAAGGTTTGGTGTAGGTATCAGTACCAACAGCTACTGCTAGTGTTAAGGCACTATTTTTAAACCAGCTGTCTGGTTTTAAGGCACTAAAGGTATGGCTAGAGCTTAAAGGTGATGTACTGCTTTCTTAGTAGCACAAAGAAAGGAGACTGCTGTCCCCTCAGTTCTCGATGAGCTGCTGCCTCAGACATCAATAAACTGTTTTCCAGTCACTTAAAGTGTGATTTTTCTGCTTAATGAAATCCTGTTGTTCTTACATGTAAATAAGAATGTGGGATTGTGGAGGTAATAGGGGCCAGGCCAGGATGATTCGGTTCTGCACCGTGTTCTGCACTTCAGATGATGTCATGATTGCTGTGTCACGCTCGATATGGGTTTATCCAAATATCACGAGCCTGCGATTCCCTCTACATCTGGCTTTATTGTTCTAATAACAATCATAACTTTTCAAGAAGTGAGATTAGTGATTTTGATGAAGACGGATGAGAGATTTGAAATATGATTTAATTAATGGGCTTGGATAATTATACTGCAGTAAGATACCAGAAATAGTTATCCCATAGGCATCTGCCTTAAAGTTGCAACAAAATTATATTGGCATTGAGAAGCATCATAATGAAATACAGGCACTACAAATAGTTTCATTTCCTTTTGCTCCTTCTGGATAGATTCAGAAATTTCACTTATTGTTACTAGTACCCTGTATTACCAGTTCAGCAATGCAACATACTTGGCATTCGTATCCTTCCCATCCTGGCAGCTTCATGCATCAGTATTTCGCTTAGTTTATTTCACTTATGTTGCCAGCATCAAATTGTCATTATAATTTTGCCTCTTGACTGCAAGGACATTACAGAAGACTGAATGTTTTTTTGGTTGCGCTCAATGAGAACTGAACAGACTTCCAAAAAATATCTCTTAACAATATGTTGGTGGTGAGGACATTGCAAAAATCAGAGACACCCAAACTGTAGCTTATTTCTCATTCTTAGTTTCTTCTTCCTTAATCCTTGGAAAAGTTCCTTTCTCCTCCTGGCCTGTCACCTCTTTCATTTGCACTGATAATGTGCAGATATATAAGCTTGCTAATCTGCAACAGTATTTCTAACCAGAGTGATACTGAAGTCCTAGGAAAACATTTTCTGGCATTTGGATGCATTTGCTCAATACCTTTGTTTCCACCAGCAGATAGCATTCCCCAGGAGGAAGCTGGAAGCACATCTGCTTTCTGCATTTCCCTCTGAGCCAGGCCAGGAGGTTAATTCCATGGCAAGCTGATAATAAGCACAGATTTAGAATATTCTCTCCAGCATCTCTAAACTTACATTTGATCTGTCTCGGTAGTAGATGAAGTTGGGTCAATATCCATTGTAGTTTTTAGACATTTGGGAATGGGTTAGGATTGTTGTTTTTTTTCCTCAGGGCTGTCCATTTTTCATTTTTAGCTGGCATAGCAGTGCCCAACACTGTGACCTTAATGCCCATGCCTCTTTGGGAAGTTAAGGCCTATTTGTTTTGATGGCAGGATGTGAAATTTCAAGGAACTATGAATGCATTGCCAGCAGATGAATTTAGTGGTGCTAGGGACCATGGCTCATCGTTGTCACTAATCAGGGACCCAGTTACCATCACAGGGGCTTTGTAGTAAAACAGATTCAGATCATTTTGATACTTCACTTTCATGCATTCTCTAATACCTGTTTTCTCACTTTATGCCGAAACCCATCAAATGTCTACTGTACTATATTTAGACTTATTTGCCTTTTTCCTACCTTTTAATATTCTTTATCAGGATGTATCTGTTAGGCTTTTACTGTAGTTGTGTCATACCCAGTGTTATATTGGAAATTTACAGTACAGCAGAATTGACACATGCAAAGTGTAGCTCATTGTTCTGTTATGCATTTGAATAGTTAAGGGAATAGTTATCATTTTTGGATGTGCATGGGGATTTCATTATTTAGGATTGTGTCTTTGTTACACTGTGCTTAATTGGAATAGGTAGTTGTCTGTCTGGGATGAATTCTGTGTTTTCAAGATTTATTTTCATTCTAGACTGGAGAAAAGTTGGAAAACTGCAGAATTTTGTCAGCGCCTTTCTCAGTTTAGTAATACAGTGTACAAGTCTGTAGGACTCATTTTGTATTTTTACATATCCAGCTTTATTAGTCAAAGACATATTTAGTAGTTTTTTAAATAAAAAGTGAGTCCTGGGAAGAGGAAGAGATGACTGTTCTTCATGTCCATAGTTTATAGGACAGAAATGGTAGTCTTAAATATCAGCAGAGGAAATTAAGGAAACAGTAGTCTAGTGGTAGTGAAACATTGAAATAGACTGCCTGAAACTACTGTGGCATCTCCATCGTTAGAGATCCAAATGAATAGTTTCAGCAGAAATCTATTAAGAATGACGTAGAAATGACTGAACATGCCTTGGAGAGGGAAGTGGGTTAAATAGTCTCCCAGACTCTCTTCCAGCCTCCATCTTCAGTTTGGGTGATCCGAGCTATTAAGTGATTCTCTTATGAGAAAACAACTCCATCATCTGTACTGTCAAACAAACGAGAAGTTCACAGAAGAACTTCTTGCTGCACTTTTAGATGAAGATGAGGCACAGAGGCCAGTACCAAGTGGGAGCTGCCTGCAGGCTCCTCTGTTACCATGAGCCAGCTGAGGTTATACTGGGACCAAGGAAACTGCACAGCACAGCGTAGTTTGGGCCTGCTTGCGTTAACTGCTGTGGATCACTAACTACTCAATATACAGTGGGCTCCTGGTTAGGATCACTACAAAGAGAAAAAACCTTTGGCAGTACACAGACAGTAGTATCTCCTGCAACGGCATCTATGTAGGCAGGCTTTGTAGCTGTAAATCAACACTTTATAAAAGAGATGTAGCTGCATGAAATATATATGAAGTGCTCCAAAAGCCATTGAGGTAAATGAATTCCATTGACTTCCGTATACTTGAATCAGCCCCTAATTGTGCATTTTGCTAGAAAGCAGGGAAAGATCAGTTTTAACTAATTGCAGAGGGAACATCGCTGCACAGAAGTAGAGGGCAGAAAGCTGTGTTCTGTTCCTGGTTCTGCCATAAACTTGTAAACTTAGGGTCATAGCAAATCACTCATTTTTTTGTGTCTCAATATTGCACGAGACCGGGTACTTAAAAGTCTTCTTTTGAAAATATATTCTAGAAGCAAACGCTTTAAAAATTCACAGTTAGAGAGAATTGTAAAACAGTGTCAGTAGAACAATAGATTTCATATCCCTTTTCTGTTTATAGTAAAACTCTATAGACAAGGCAGTTTCCACCCACCAAGTGTTCAAATCTATCCATTTTTGCTTGCAGTGATTAAGCAGGCTGTTCCCGTTAGTGTCAGTGGGAGTTAAAGAACCAATTATGGAACATTAAGAGGAAATGGTAGCCTTTAATCGGTCTTAAAAAAAACCAGCCAAAACCCCAGCAAACATTTATTTCTTTTGAAATAAGTCATTGACACTCCTTATATGCTTGAAGTTTTGTGCTGATTTCTGTTCTAGCACAATAATCACATTCCTATCTAAAGCTCAGCACAGCAGACGTTAAAACCATTCGTTCGGTGTGTTATAGTTAAAAGATAAGCAAATCTGAACCTTTGTTTCTCAGTGATTTCCTCCTACCAGGAAATCTCTGTGTTGGGCACAATTGGCTGAATTTATTCTGGTAAATATTAATTGCATTAGAAATTTAGTTGGGAATAAGGGCAGAATTGACTTGTTCAGGACAGAACCTGTCAATATTTGACATGCACATTTGACCAAAAAAGTAGGGAATTTTTTTCTATATTGGAATGTTATGTTTAGAGAACATTATTTTTTAATGACATGTTTAAGCTTTTCAGTTTGAAAGGGAGTTTTCATTGCAAAATTGCTTTAAGTTCCTTAAGGAAAAATAAATGGGATAAAATTGTTAGTTAAGTCTCAAGCATTCGAATAATAAAGAAAAGAGAGAGTTTTCTGCAGAAAAAATCTTGCATCTTAATGCCGTCTTTGGAAATTGTCTTCAGTCAGGGAAGAGAGTAGAAGGAAGGATTAATTTTTAAAAGCTACCGTCTGGTGGATGTTGCTTCTACAGTCTCCAAACTTGGGCTTTCCTCAGCAAATAACCTGAAGGACCATTCAGTTCTCCAATTAAACTGCTATCTCGGATAGGCACAAGATTGTCACCTTGCTGTCTCATATGGTGGCAAGCAACATACAGAAAGCCAGAGGAATACAGGAAAGTGCAGTAAATGTCCAAATACTCTCACAGTCCCCACCCTCACACGGGGAAGCAGCCCTTACGTTTGAGTGTGGCTGTATTTTTGAAAGAACAGAGCAGAAGCTACAAGCGAGGCTTCATGTACCTGCTCTGGTGCTTACAAAGCAGTACATTGATTGCTCTGAGTATCTAAGGAGTTGTTTGTTCAGGGCCTGCATCTTGCAACAAATTGGTTTGTAGGTACTAATGTGCTGCTTTTCAGTAAAATAAATGTCTTGCCGGTGTGAACTCATGCAATTTTATACTTCTTAGAGAAGATAATCTAGTATTGCTTTGAAACAAAATTTCTAGGGAAACAAAATTTCTAGTACAGCATAGATTCAGAGTGGTTTTTGGCTTTTGTTATAGGGGCTATTTGTATTCTTCCTATTATGAAATCCAATAAAAGCAGTTTGATACAAAAGAGCAGCAGTTACCTGACTGTAGCACCCTGTTGCTCCTTGTGCACTTTCAAAGGGGAGAATCAGTATTGTGCATTGAGCTGTCAAAGTCCACCCACACAAGCTGCATAGAAATATTAATGGAATCAGGCACTCGCTTCCTACTTTCAGCTTTGGAAAACAATGTCATTCTTAACCACCAAAAAGAGAAGCAGCTTTGCTTATCAGAGTGCTAAGAGCCCTGTAGAAGTGAGCAGCAAGCAGGTATTCTGTGACTGCCCAAGGCTCACGGTCAGCAGCACGCTGCGGAACGTGCTGTGTTAGTTATCCCCATGGAAAGGTAATACAGACATACAACAATACAGCCTTTGGGTAGGACCTGCTGGTGTGCAGTGCAGACTGGTCCACCACCAGACTCGGAAAGATACTGGCTCTTCCTCAGCAGAGGCTTTATGTTCTCCTGAGTCCGCAGCAGGGTGAAGAGGCTGTCGCTAACACAGCTGATACGTATTGCAGTCCAAGGAACAAGCTTGAGTAGGATCTCTCAGAGATGCTTTCAACTCCATGGAACAGCTGAGCTTAGCAAGCCAACACTTCAGCACAAACCTCTTCTGAAGGGTGTGGTGTGTATTGAGGTGGTTTTTTTGGTAGCATGAGCCCATGGCAAAAGCAGTGTCATATAAAAAAACTGAGAAAAGAAGTAATTAAAATATGTTTCTTTCAGTGTTTCCTCTTGGCTAGTTTTTGTGTCTTCCCTTTTAGTCTGCTGAACGTTTGTAAATCTTTCTTAAAATGCCAGAGATAGAACATAGCAACCGAAGCACCCTGCTTAAGTGGTGTGACTGTCACACAGGAGCCCTGCATCTAAGAGGCATTGCAACAAGTAAATGTAGTTGTACAGGTTTCTAGGTATAAGCAGTCTCTTCTTGAGGGAATAAATATCGTGTAATTTTCAAAGGGGTGAAAACAAACAGAACTATAGAGCTGCTAGCTATGGAATCTTAAAACTACTCTTGAAAGAGAATTGAAAAATGGCAGGAAAATTAGCATTAAAAACCTCCTAATGCCAATTGTGAGAGTTGACACGTCTCTCACAGGAGATTTGCAGACTTCAGGATTATGTACCAAAGAAATGCTTGATCATAAGGATATTCTTTCATTGTCAAAAGAACACAGTGTAATTTATCCCTCCACAAGGCATTCTCTGAAGTCATGTGCTGGCTGTGTAGGCAAATGTAATTTAGAGAGCTAAAGATCATATCAAAGGTGAAATCTTGGAAAACTCAGTACATAATATGTATAATATATGAAGACAGCTCACAATGTGACTCAACTAAAGGCTACTGTGGGGTGACAATTAAAGAAGGAGTTGTCAAACCACAAAGACTTCATTAACAGAGGGTAGCTAACATCAGGGGACTTTAATGGGTAATAATGTTTCTGCTACACAAATCTATAATAATAAAAATGCCCTTTTGTTGCTAATACCAGGACCTGGTAATTGTTGTCAAGGGGGATTATCATGTTCTTAAATTTGCGCCAAATTTCATAATCATTGAACCAGTCTTCAGTGCCAATTCAAAAATGGGAATTCCATCGCCTTTTGTCTTCCTTCAGCTGTTTGTGTTAACATTTTGGTTTAACTCTTCATTTTATTTATGCTTCCTTTCATGTGCCAAGTTCATCCTGTTCATAAAAAAACCCCTAAAGATTCTTTTTTTTCCTAAGCCTTTCACAAAGATTTTGAGCTTTCAACCAAGAAATTCAAGGACTGACCTTTCCATGTGCATGAATTTATTATGTCTGACTCATAAAAAGCAGCTCGTGGTATTGCTCTGCATATTCATAGCCCTCAAACCATCATCACAACAATCTGTTTATGCAGCCTGTGAGATCAAAATATGAATTTGAGTGAAATATTGTCTTGTGCTCATTGTTAAATATTTAAGAGAAGGTCAGAAGAAGAGAGGAATCTAGGGTTTACAGAAATCAATGAGAATTTTCTGTTTTCTCCACACAGCTTCACATAGTGATCTAAATTGTAAGCAAATTACATCTGTCTCTTCATTTGTTGCTCCGCAGGGTCATTGCTGTAAATTACCAATTTCTGCCGACTGGGTTTATAAATTGGGTGTCTCCCAAGGTTAGTCTAGACACCAATGCATGGGCTTCCTAAAGGCCTATCCAGTGACCTAGGCTTTGAACACTGGAACTTCAAGTAGATGCCTGCAATTACTGTGAATACTCACTCATCCATGTCTCCCTGATGGGACTATTGACATGGTATTAAAATTTAATTTTTAATTTTGCTTGTAAGAAGGATGATGATAAATCTGCTGTACTGAATTTTAGATCTTAACTCCTCTAAGAACAGGATACAAAAAATCCTTAATAACTCTTAGTGTAAGAAGCAGTTCCCCGACAATGCAGTAAAATCTTTACCTACTAGATTGTAATAACATAATTCCAGTGTAATAAAATGAAAAAAAAATGCTCATAGGAAACAGTAATTTTTTTTGAACAAACACATATATTATTTACCTGTTCAAACATATAGTGTTTTTATCTTTTAAAAATAAGATTAAAAATAAGATTTTTATTTTTTTTTTAATTGATCTATGGTGTTCACTTAAGGAACTTCTGCAGAACAAGGTCTTCAGTATTAATTGAATGAATGGAAATTTAACGTATCTCTGTCTTCTTGACAATGTAGTCCTTTATTTCCTGTTTCCTGGACAACTTACATAATTATGGCAATTTAGCGGGTATCTGTTGTAATATCCTCAGACAAAATTATGTGGTTGAAATAGCACCGCCTCCATTTTGCTTGTTGAGATAAACTTCTGAAGTTGAGAGGATAGCTAAAAGTTGAACACATGTTCTTGGGGAAAATAAAAGCCATAAAACTAAGATACGAGTATATGCTTTGGGTTCACACCTCCTTAAACTCTATCCCACTCAGTCACATCTGGGCCAGGGATTTTGATTTGCTCGGGTATATAATCTCAGGGTCCTTATTGTTGAAAGGCTGGGTTTATTTTGGCTGGTTTTGTATCCAGAGCCATATAAAAGTAAAATCTATATTGAGTTTTCTTTTCTAAGTGTGACCTGCCTTGCTAAGGCTCACGGTGACTAGGAAGAAGTGCAATAGCCCCCTGTCATTACTGAGTATATGAAATAATGGGAAACTCATTTGCATCTCATTTAGTCATCGATCCAATTCCTGCACTTACCTTTCTCTGCTGTGTGTTACAAGGTCTCTTAAGATAACATTTACACTTCTTGTACTAATCAACCTCATTTTAAGTTAAGGACAAAGCAGAAACTAAGCAGGTAAGGTATTTTATTGTTCTGTTCACAATTCTGTAGCTATATAAATATTTCCTAGACAAGATAAACCACCAGAAAAAGTGATGGGACACTTGGAAAGTGCAATTCATAGTAACAGAGAAACGGAGACATGTCTGCCTTGTAATTTTTCCAAATTACTCTACCACAGTTTAACCACTGTTTAAAATTGCATAGAAAAAACTTATCAAATTCTGAACAAATCTTACCAGTTCAGTATGATTAGAAACTGCCAAATTCTGCATTATGAAGATGGTTAAAATAATGTTCACATTTGCTGGCCAGTGCACTGTTATGCTGAGTTCTGCAGCTTGCTGGGGCATAGATAATGGACACATCCACAGAAATGCAGCAGCCTCTGCTACACAAGCGTGAAAGATGAAGTGTTGGCCACATACAGGGATAGTACAATTGTACCTTCTGCAGAAGAGTGCACTTTGCTGGTAAGGATGTGAATGTTGCTCATAATAAAAACTTAGCAAGCCCTTTTTCCTCTTGCTTTCCTTTCTTTTCCCAGTATTCTTATATTTTTCCCATATTCCACGTTCAGTATGACCTCTCCAGCACTTCTGTTCAAAAAACCCCTGAGTTAATTCCTAACATTATACCTTTTTTTTTTTTATTATTTGCAGAGACATCCCTTCAGTAAAAGAATGACGTTTTCTCTACCTTGTTTCATTGCAAAATCTAGGTGATCTCATATTGAAATATTTAGGGTGAAAGCCTGTCTGTATTTCCTGTAGTCGTACTCAGGTCCTAGTTCAAGAAATTGTTTAGCCCCTCTTTGACAAAATAGGTATACATTGCTTTACATGGAGATAATGGAGTTAAATACTAATCAGCCATGCACCCATGCTGGGCTGGATTTATACAGAAATACAGTCTAGGTCTGGAGGGTTAATGTAATGCTGAAGCTAACCTTAACCTCCATTTTTTTCAGGCATCTTCTGTCATCTTTTTCTTATAGCAATATAAGAAAACTAGCTTTTCTGGTAGATTGAAAAACGGTGATGAGTTCAGCTTTTGTTATTTGTACAAAGAACAAATGGAATGGAAATACAGATGCTGCACTTCTGTACTCAGACAGGTGCTATGTGATGAACTTGTCATTTCATCATAGAGATTAATGGCTTTGCTTCTATCAGATACCACTTCAAAAGCATTTGTCTGACACAGCAATAGCCTTATTTATTTCACGGGCAGGGTGAACTATTTTTTGGAAAATTTCAAGGTGAAAAGGATATAACAATTCTCTCTTTACTTAAAACGTTCTCCTTTTCTCTCCCCAGTTGTCTATTAGAATATGCTATTTTTAAGATTCCACTACCAATTTCCAGTTGCCCCTCTCTACTCTGTCCTACTAGTGAACTTTTCACTAGTGAGGACCTAAGCTGTGAGAAAAAAGATTTTTGTTCCTACACTGATCATGATTAAGACCACGCTGCTTTCTTGGCAATCAGGAGGTAGTAGAACCAACCAGAGGGTGTCATCTTAAGATATTTTTCCATTTAGTCATCTGTGACATGGAACTAAGGAAAATAAGAGTGTTTTTGTTCCCTATGGCCAGAGGAGGCTTTGCTTTTAATTTGCTCTCATCATTTAATATGTTGATAGCTGCATTTTCTTATTCAAAATCTTGCACAGACTTTGCCCCTAAACTAGTGACAGGAGAGACGCCCTCTGATCAGCCTGTGCTCTTCCCAGCCGCAGAGGCAGCAGAATTGCACATTGGTCACCAAATCCTAAGCAGTCTCCATTCCAGTTCCAGTTTGCTCACAAGACTCCCTAAAACCACGCAGAGCTGCTGCCTGCTTTAAATGAACCAGCGGCCTTTTCCACCTGCTACTTCAGGAGTCTGTGTGTCTCACATCTGTTTTGGTTCCAACGAAACATTCATGTTTTGAAGGATCTAATTCTACCCCCAAATAAGTCAATGAGATCAGGATCTCATTTTAAAAAAAAGGAACTAAACAAGTGTTACTTCTGGTGCTGTCTGTTTCTAACCTCCATGGAACACACTATATATATATACATGAGTATTTAAACATCATGGGTAAGAGGACATTCAGTTGTCACTAAAGTGAAAGGCCTAGATATTAACTGAAACTTTCTCCTGCTGTGACTGGTAATATAAGTAATGAAGTAGTATTAGAGGCATAACCTCTTGGTGTTCTTCTGTAGTACACTGCATTCATTGTGTCTTTTCATTAAGTTCTGTTTCTTAGTCTTCTCGCGATTAATTATGTATTGTCATAAATTTGTGCAGAAGAACTTGTAGTATGTCCTAGAGATTGTCAAATTGTTGTTTACTGTGTAATCTGTGGAGCTGTTGGGTACTTTAGCTCATTGGATAAGAACTTGGTAAGTTCCATA
This sequence comes from Baryphthengus martii, assembly GCA_013396935.1. NCBI lineage: Eukaryota > Metazoa > Chordata > Aves > Coraciiformes > Momotidae > Baryphthengus > Baryphthengus martii. The sequence continues at coordinate 108,381 of VWZK01020477.1, read as the reverse complement.
GTTACACAGGCAACATGAAGTCAATGTTGGTTAGTGATAACATCTCAGACACGAACTGATGCAGCTCATGTGCACTTACTAGTAAATTAATACAGTTTTAAAATGTTATGACACATCACTGCGGATGAAGCTAGTGAATTGTCATACAAGATGCGATAGACTGACTTTACAAATTTGAATCATGAGGTAACTGTCGAGTATAACCAAATGAGATGACCAAACTATGCAGAGCGATAATTTGGGCATAGGTTCCTATTTCTGAGAAGCTATTTGTACTTTTAAGTTCTTAGTTATATGCAAAGCTCATGGCTCTGATATAATTGTTACGCTTGTTTTTACGCTTACAACGTGAACCAGAGTCAGAAGCTATTTTGAATGGAGGTGCTTTAGAAGAGAGAAGTGGTGTCAAACTGAGCTTTCTTAGTTTGTAAGATGCTTGTGAAGAAGTCCAGGGCCTCGAAAAGATGAGATGAATAACATCATGAGTAGAGTATAAGACAGTATTGTGTATTTACAGTATTTAGACTAACCTGATTTCCCCAGAAGCCTCTTCTTCTGTTCACAGGTATAATATTTGCTATACTTTTCTTTCTAGTACATAAGAAAGAAATGAGTTTGTAGAACTTGTGCTTTTTTGTGCACAGCTACAGTCTGCTCTATTACTGAGGTCATGTTATCTTTTCCTAGATGAAGTAAGCATATTTATATGCATATATGCACACACACAAAGTACTTTTTCAGTCCTCCCTTAAAACTCGCTGCTTGTGCTTGGATTTGTGCTACTGTTTTGGTCTTTCAGCCCCAACTTGTATGCTTTATCCTTGCGTTGTTTGTCCTGCCTGTGCAAGTTTCTGCAGGACTTTTTGGTTCCTGTGCAGTACAGCAGCTTAATATAAGTAGCATTGCAGTGGGATTAACACTGAAAATAATAAGATTCAGTCCTGGCCTTTTATTAAGAACTACTGTTGGTTATTATTCTCAAATATATATCAATTTTGGCAAGAGGTTGTGACAAATTGGTTTTGCAGGCTAATTAGCAAGTGATGAGTTCAGTATCTAATTTCAATCTCTACAAGTGGACTGTCTGGGACATTTAATTTTGTGCTGTTCTTATATATTTTGAAAAGCCTGGCTGTATGCTGGGTTCCATATGTATAGTTTGCAGAGTTCCATACAGAATAATGTTTGGTAGACTCAAGGAAATAGCTAAATATCAGCATGGATGAAGCATAAAGAAAGCAAAGGTATGTAAATACTGGATATGCCATTTTGGACCAGATCTGTTTGATATAGTCAGAGAAAACCTCTTCCTGTTCTAGGTAAACAGAGCTCTGAACAAAAGCACTGTCTGTCCTTGCCTCTCTCTGCCTTAGCCTCTGAGAGGTAAAAGATCTGGCTAGGTACCAGCGTTAAGCCCTGGACAATAACACCTTTTTATGAAGCCACACATGGGGAATTAGGACTGTGCCATTTCTCGGAGGTCTTTGAGAGGGGTCTGTTTGCAGTCTTGTTGGAAGTGTGATCTCTCTCTGAGCACATTGATTAGAAGTATATTGATGATATACCTGCAAAGGCTTTTCAGGTCATCGGCTGTATTTCAGTGCCCGCTGCAAGTGGTTCACTCCTCCAGACTCCAGCAGAAAAACAGGAGATAGTGTTCCATGCAGGGCACCACGGTACTGGTGACTAACACACTGTTGCCACTGACAACATATGAACCTCCGTGTAACTTTGAATAGAGTTAGATAAAATGAGAATAAAAACATCAGTGACAAGCCCATGCTAGTGGTGCAATTAGGAGTGTTGCAGAATGTTTGATACCAATGGAGGGAAGTCAGTAAAAGATGCTTTTTTATGGACAAGATCGGGAGTGCTGGAGTTTTACCTGTCTGCAGGTAGCTGCATATTTAGTATGTTAAAGGCGAGCTAGGAGATGAGCGTGCTGTTAGTCAGCCTTTATTCATCAGCATCAGCACAAATTGTTTTCATCTGCTGAGAAGGCCGTGCAGCCAGCCACTTCCACCCAGCTGAGTGCATCTGCTCTTCCCTCTGACACCAGCTCTTTGAATGGGTGCTGAGTACCTCAGAGCAATACTGCCTGGGAGCTGGGGAATTTAGGCTGCTCTCTACTGCACGTGTTTAAATGCAACTTTAATTGATTTTTTATTGCTTGCTTCCCCAAAGCTTTTTTCTACCAACAGATGGGATCACTGTCCTACCATGTACGGAGCTGAGCTTTTTATCTATGGAACAACCTATGCTTTTAAGTAGCCCCTTATTTCAAATAGCACGATATCTATCCTGTTCAGAGAACACTGATATCAGAGGAGGGGGGACTGAAAGGAAGTATGAAAGAAAAAGAGCTAAAATATATTAATTGTGAGCTTTATCTAATTATTAGTATTGTTACTGTCATAGAACTGTACAAAGCAAGGTATTTTTTTCTTCTATTGGTATTAGTTTACATGGAGTTCCCCTTGTCCCAGTCATCACCCAGCTTGTGAAAGTCATGCTACAAGGGTGGTATATAATACCGAGGGGCTCGATGGACTTTTCCACTGTGTAAGCAAGTGCTCAGTACTTTTAGCACAGATATAATAAAGACCATAAAATGTTTGTTTCTTGAAGGGAGTGGTCCTTATACTGAGCTAGAAGTCTGGACAGATACAAAGGGCTCTGCTTGTTTCTGTCAGTATCATTTCCGTAATGTTGGAAGGGATACGGTAGCTCACAACTGCTGAATATTGGGTCCCTTATTCAGAGATGAGAATACTGATTTGACTACAAAAATGAGACTGAATGGGAGAAAACCCACTCACTCTTGCTTTGCTTTTCACTTTCTGAAAGATCAGAAGACATTGGCAGCATCCTTTTGACCACTGATTTTGCAGGTAAGAGCTGTGGAGCTCTGGGTGTGTACTCGTGCTGAGTCTGCTGCAGGCTCTGTCACTTCACAGAAATATTAAGGATGTGCCTCCTTGAAAGCTCTAAGGATTAGTTAATTAGTGGGCCTGATTCACTCTATTAACAGCCTCCAGGCTGCAAGCTCCCACAGGCAGAAGGTTGTACAAACTGAGTTGTACTGAGCTGTACGCTTGATACAAAGCATGTGTCACATTGTCTGAGAGGGTCTTGGTTTCTGGCATAATAAACATTTGAACCAAAGTGACTGCTTTTGTGTCATCCTTCCATCAAACCTGCGCTGCTGCCGTTGTTTATTAATGTTCCTTTTGTACTAGTAAGCTACTGTGAGGTGACTGAGGTCCTGCAGCACAGCTGGCACGCGCTATCTGGTACACCAGGGACACCAGTCAGCAGCTGGAGAATTAGACTGGTTGGCCCTGGGCATCCTCTGCATCTGTCTTCTCAGTGGAGAAATACCAAATGCAGGATTTCCTGCAGGAATAGAAAAACCTAGCTGATGTTGAAGGCTAGCAATTATGGTTTATGCTAGGGAAAAGAGGTGGGAGAACAAGTTCTTCTTAGGGATTGCTCTCTGTTTCTAAATGGAAGTGCAACGATAATAGAAAAAGCAATACAAAACCAAACAATCTGAATAACTCTCCCTATTAGAATGGTAATGTGGCATTCCGTAGCTCAGGAGCTGGCTGTAAATTCTTCCATAATATATTTTTCATCACAGATTTCTGTTTGCTCTCAAAAGAGAGAACCAGGCCCTCATAGAACAGTGTGCAGTATCGCTTGTGTGAAAAAACTATTTGTTTTAGCATTAAAAAACAATTTAATGCTTGGATTAACAGGCTCAGTTTCGGTTTCCTCTTCTACAAAGTCTTTCCAGACTTCAATTCACTTTGGTCACACACTGAAAGAATCTGTTTCCCTCTTAATTTTTTAAAGCTGTGGTGAGCAAGCCACAGGTATTTCAGTGTCCTCTGCGTATGTAAGAACACGCCAACTTGCCTGTTGTCTTCTGTCCCGTTCCTTGCGCACACGTTCTTTGTGGTGACATGCTGCTCTTTGGGGCTGTGTTGCTGAGTGGTGACTTTTCATTCAAAAAGCACCGCTGCATCTGAGTGTCTCAGTTTTCTTGCCGTGAGCATTCCATTGTATTTGCCACCAGGGGATTTAGTCCACTGTTTTGGTGCCCTTTCTCCTCGGGTATAATCTGAAGCACTCAACTCACACATCCCCGGCTTTAAGGAACGCAGAAGCTGTCTCTGTCTTCTTTTTGGTTGCAAATGGTCACCAAAAGTACATTGAACATGAAAAGTAAACTTTTAATGCTCTATTTTAAAATACTTGATTTTCTCATAATGCTACTCAGGAGTTACCTGAGCGTAGCCCCTACTAGTTGAGAGAGTGGAGCATGAGCATTTGATGATCTGGGATATCGAGTCCTCTGTGCAAACAAGGTTATTTAGGCCCTGCAAGGGTGTGGTACGGAGCCATCCACCATGGTTTTGAGGTGCTCGTGCATTTCCTGGAAGCACTGCTGCATAGTGATAGTGGCCGTATGCTGCAGGTAAAGCTGTGAACTGCACCGAGCCTGGGGGAACTCTGCTCTCCAGTACAGTCTTACCTATGGAACCTTCTTTTGAGGGGCACTTGCACGCTTTTGAAATGCTTAAGACTAGTTTTCACACCAGAGATTTTTACTTATATATGTCTGCTTGCAGTGATGGATATTTTCTATGTTTTTCCTGCGTTGGAAAGCTAGCAAGATGGACAGGTCATTGGCAACAGGCTTATTTTAAGGCCAATCTTTAGTTATTGTGTGCAGAATGCTGACTGTGCAGACATAGAAATGGATTCTTATCAGCACACAGTGTTCTGCTTTGCTACAGACAAAAAAGGTATATCTAAAAAAAGAGCATACAAACAGCATAAAAAACTTGAAATTTATTTTTTTTTAACTGGACAAAATGTATTTTCTATTTCAGTGAAAATCTGTTCTTCATTGTAGACAGATAAAGAATGATGATGTGTACAAAGGAAAGAAATACAGGGACTTCAAATACTTTTAAGCTTATAACTTTTATTTTTGAAAAAAATAAGGCCCTGCTTTTTCAGGGTAAGATTTACAGCTACTTAAAGGACCACCAGAGGGGAAATTGGTTTTGGCTGAAGAGTTCATTCAAAAGAAAAATAATATTTTATTTTACATTACTTAATCATTATTTTATTTAATTACTTTGGGTGTAATTTAAATATAATATATATAGGTTGAAATACATCTTTTCATTGTCATATTTGAATTAAATCATTTCACTAAATAACCAAAATATGTTTTGATATTTTGGTAAAAAAGCTCTTTTTTGATATTTTTGATACAAGCTGTTCTGTTAATTGAATTTGATCCCATTTATGAATGGTTTTGGTCTTCCAGAAGCTTCATATTATATTCTATTTACTTAAAAAAAAACGAGCAAATCCCATCCCAACAAACTATGGTAGCCACACAAAATCACTTTCATCCTGGTCATTTGTTACTAACATTTTGGAGGGCTCTAGGAATGTATATACCTATGAATGCAAACATATATGCCATTCTACCTATAAAAAGTGAGATTCATACAAATTTTACCTGGTTTAATAGATTGTGGTTGTTCAGGATCACAGGGTCACATATTCTATTGTTTTCTAAACAACAGATCTTAGAATGTACTCCAGTATCTGCTGTACTGAGCAGAAAACCTATATTTTGAATGAAACACTTTTTTTTTCCTGAAAGGCCTTCAACACATTTTTGAATTTTCAAAATATTTTCAGAATTCCATTAGAAAAAGAGATGACTGTATCATTTGATTGTGTACGTAGTTATATGGTGCATCATTATTATATATACACATCTATGTAGTAAAATTATTGTGATTATGCCCAAATTGTTAAGCAGAATGCAGAGCGCGGAAAACCAAGTCAACGATAGAAAGCAACTAGAAAAGTCCAGTTTGCCCGTGTGTGCTTTATTCCGGCTTATAGTGCCCAAAAGGAACTGGCTGCCTCCCCCTGTTCTATCAGTCAAAGTAGCACACTTCAGATAGTTCCAACTTTTCAAGTTACCATCTGTTAAGACATAATCAGAAGCCCATTGACAAGTGTTTGTCAGAAATCACTTCATGCTAATTGATCTCTTTTCCAACACACTTTAGTAGCTGATTTTTTAGACCTGAGATCCATCATTGCTACACATTAGTTATTAAGATAACGACACAGCTGTTCCTTGGAAAAAATAACCTAAAGTACTTGCAACTCTCCCAAAATTATAGGAGAATCGCTTTTAAACAGCCACGTTCAAAATTTTAACTGAAAAGAAAGGAAGCATTGATCAAAACAACATATCCCATCACTAACAGCTGCATTCTTTTGCATCATTAGTAAATTTAATTTTGTTTTGTTTACAGTGAATGAAGAGGTGCAATGATCATGTGAAATCACTAGTGCAAGTGATTTTCATTCTTTTCAAGCATGCCTTCTTCCTGACATAATTATGCCTAATGATTTGTTGTGCTCGGCATCTGCAGTAATCATGAGTTCATCTTTAATCATTGCATCTTTGCTATTCTTTCAAAGATGTGGTCAGCGGCTCTAGAGGGGCAGAAAGCTGAGGGGCCAGAGATGGCAATGATGCCTATTCTTACTAAGGCCAAAGAAAATTTTAACGGTAGTAGGGCAAAATACAGCATTCACTCTGTTATACAATCTTCAGTGCCTGATAAATAAATCTCACAGTGTTAGTCATAAATCTGAAGCGTGTTTACGATTTTCATTTTTGCCCAAAATCTCTATTTATTCCCATCAACACTCAATTTCAAATTTAACATCTGTTGGAAAATCTGCCTGCCTATTGCTTTTCTCCAAAGAAAGAAAACATTTTGTTATGTGCTGTGTTCCTGTTGTATCTCTGCAGTCAGCTTAGCAACACCTTGTGCAAAGCTCCATCTATTCTTCTGAAGCTCTTGGCAACTTTGAAACACCTAATAAAAGGACTGCTTCTTGGCTCTGTACAAAGCTTCCTTCAAAGAGCTGAGTGCCTGGAGCAGAGGCCTACCCAATACTAGGAGAGCCTGATCTATAGCGCTTCTGTTGCAGATGATGGAGTCAAGTACTTTGCATAGACTCAATTTTCCCATTATTACAGAAAGTAAGTCAATATCCAAACTGAATGCTCTCTGAGGTGAAAGCGTGGCTGAGAGGCAGATACATCTCAATATATGTGAAATACTGAAAAAAAAACCCAAACACAAAACCAACCAACCAAAACCAAAAAACGCCATGTAAATTAGGTCAGTCCTCCGACGGACCCAGTTACACACCTCCTGAAGCACCTTGTCTGCTTTTCAGTGGAACCTGAAAACACGTGGAGTGGAGAGTGAAAACAGACCTGCAGAATCCTCTTCAATGAGCAAAAGGGCTAAAATCTGTGAAGCTCCAAAATAATTCATAAAAGAATGACTGGATTTGACTTTTTGAGGGAATGAAACTAAGAAGATTTTCAAAAGTTCAAGTATTTTTTTTAGTTCGATTCAATTTATTGAGTTTTACAATGGTTTAAGTTTATACAGCTACAGAAGGAAGTCTAAAGACTGATGAAATACCTGTCAAAGGACATCAGTTATATATAATAACTCAACTAATTAACAGCACCCTACAGTTATGTGACACCATTCATCCCCGGACATAAAAGTAGTTTGAATTAATGAAACATAGGCTGTAAAAATATTATCTGCATTTTATACTGGGCCTAGAGGGACTCAAGTGATTGCCATGGCAACAAAGAAAATTTGTATCAAGACGGGGAAAAGTAGACAGAATTTTTTTACTGTCTTACGTAGCAGTCTCTTTTGAGATTCTTTTCTTTTTCCTTTCGTGCGTATTTGTTGTTTCTTTCCCATCACTATCACATCTATCTCTGCTGGCTTGTCTCAACTGGTTATTGCACACATTTGATAGACATGTTCTGATTTGCAAGCCGTAGAGTATCTAACGATTTTTTTTCATGACATGTAATAAAATAATTTGATCTTTTGATTCTATTTGTATTTGAACGTTGCCTTGTAATAAGACGTGACAAAGAAGGTCTGTTAAGACATCTTAAAGCAGAAATCGTTTGTGCTCTCAATTGAGATAGATGTATGTCCACAAAAGAGAACTAATATCAAGGGGTTTATCTCGCAGCAGCAAATTAGAATTAAGATTTTTTTTTTTTCCTTTGGATAGGAACACTGGGTAAAACGCTCTGCCCTTTTTCTTCAGATTTTTAACTTTGGAACTAAATTTTCATTTGGCACGAACAGACATTGCTCCAGCATAATCAGTAGCACATAACGAAATCCTGGTCCAGAATAACTAAGTTTGCTGTCCTACGTATATTTCTGTAGCTGGGAGTTTTTTCTTTGTAAGCCCTCAACTACAAGGAAGGGCTACCCTGACCCTGTGAACTGCATGCCGTTTAATAACTGGCAGCCATCAGAAGATGGCTTCACATCAGCCTGTGAAGAGCTGAAGCACCAGCTCAGCATAATTTTGCACAGCAATCATTTCTCCTTGCAGGTCAGTCCTGCTCCACAAGCAGTTGCAGGCTGACTTGCATGTGTCAGCTCCAGCAGCCCTTCTGACTTGCTCCTTCGCTTAGCCAGGGCTGTGGGTTCCCAGTGGGCTTGGAGCCAACACAGTCTTATTGATGCCTATAGCACCTGCATTGGAACTGCTCTAATTGAGCTGCTTGTGATGTGTGTGTTGTCAGGACACCCAGACTGGCCAAATCCCACACGTGGGATCTCTTTTACCATTGTGTTCCTTCAGTTAAAGCTAGTGAAACACCACAAGAAAATTATCTTTTAGTAGTAAGACACCACTTCTTCTCTGCATTTCCTTAGGTTTACGTAGCCGCACTTGCACTGATTTCTGTAATGCAATTAATGGCCCTCTGTGATTTACAAATTGTTTGCCATGTTGCGTTTTTGGGTGAAGGTCTATTTCAGGTTTCTAAAGTTAGATCTCTGCATACTAGCGCTCCTCACTGTTCTAACATTTCAAGGGAAAAACAGCTGAGCAAATATATTTGGAACTTATAAATTTGGCCAGGGGATTTAGAAGCATCTGGATGTCTGAAGTGGACACATCTTTTTGACAGAAACAATAGCAATGAGACTTCATTCAAAAGTGTGAGAGCCGAGTACAGTGTGAGGGCAACCACTTTTTCTTCCTTCTTTCAAACTCAGGAGCATTAATGTTCCATGTAAAGTCTTGCCAGTCCTCTGCACTTCACATAGACCTGGTCACTCAAGAAAAAAATAAGCTTGGAGGAAGGTGCAGAGAAGGGCAGCTAATGAGATGAGGGAACTGGAGAGCCTGCTATGCAAAAGGAGAGACATTCTAACTCACCAAAAGAGGTTCAAGAAAGTGCTAATTCATGCTCAAGAATAAATTTGAGTGGATAAACATTGTAGGGAGAAAAAGAACTAAGCTCAAGAAAATAACTGATGGTTTGCATTCTGCATGCACTTTCAAGCTGGAAAGTGGAAGGCTTCCAACAATTAGAGGACTGAGTTTCTATTTCCAATATGAGGGGAAAGGAAACAACTGTGGTGGAGCCTTTAGAACACAATGGAGCTTGATCAGTCCATGTCTTAGTTTCCTGCAGCAGCAGCTCCTGCCAGGACTGCTTCTTTGAAGGAAAACAGCTCTGTTGCAAGGATTGGAGATAACTGAACGTTGTGGAAGAATTTTATAAAATAGAATGTATTTTGCCCCCAGCTATGATGAAAATTGAATAGGGGGTAAATGCATTGTTCTGTTCACAATGTGCTGAAAAAAAAATACAAGACAAGAAACATCCCACCAGGATAACATAGACCTAAATGCCAAAAGATGACCTTCTTCATCTTGGTGGAATATCTCCTTTCCCATACTTTGTTTCCAAATATTCTCTTCCTTCCCACTGCTATTGTGAAAGTTCTTCTTGCTGTTCTTTCATTATCTTTCCTCTCTTTTAGACTATTTCTGACTCTTTTTTTCGCCCTCTTTTTGACCATTACTGTAGTCCTCCTGACTCTGTGTACAGCCTGAATACAATTTTGCCAGTACATGTTGCTGATGTTGGATTCAAAACCCTTGCTGTGAAGTTTCCTTCATATCAGACATTCTTCTCTGTGGATATAACAAATGTGTTGCCTACTGCAGAATCTCAAAGCTGTGGATCATAGGAAAGAATTTATGTGAGTAACTTTCACTTTCCTCTTTAAATATGTGGAGTCACGTTTCAAATATAATACCAGTGGTATTATTATCAGTAGTATTGCAGGTTTAGTAGGGACAAACTCCAAATTCTTAGTTACTTAAAACTTATCAATTTACAGACACGTCATGTACAAACTCTGCTTTGAAGGGTGATCTTATAAAAAAACCCAAACATCTTTTAGGGGACGTTGAGATATTTTAGTTTAATTTTGTAACTAATTATGACGGACAAAAACTACATGAGTATGGCTAACATGCATGCCCAGTGTAACGGTTACATTCTGATAGTATACTGCGGAAATGTCTTGGGGACTAGGATGCTCTTTTCTTCTGGGGTTACGATGGACAAGGGTTGATTTCAGTGGACCTGCGACAACTGAGACTCGTGTAACGTGGGGACGAACAGGGCTGTTGGTTTACTCTGAATGCGTGGTCTGCTGTAGGCATTGTGCTGCTGCTGCAAAAGCAATGCATACTTGCAAAGTAACCATGAAGAAACTCTTACCTGGCAGCTGTTTAATCATGTTGTTAGAAATCTAAGGCAGCCCCCTCGTGGCCATGGATGTTTTGAAGCAATTGCTTCAAAAAAAAAAAAACCTTTTAAAAAAACCCATTGTTTATGAATGCTTCCAGATTTAAAATTTCTACTGTGTACTGTTACACTTGTTACAGGTGATGATAACACTGACAACCTGTAGTGCGAATGCAGGGCAGAACCAGGTTTTGTGTGGTATTGAGCCAAAGTGATTGAATTGCCAGGAGCAGCTCTCTAAAGCCTGGCCGACAGCAGCAATCCTCCATACCTGGCTTCTGTGTTCCAGGAACACAATCTGTACCGGCCCAGGTCTGCGTGGGTCTGTCACAGGACACTCAGTCTCTGTTTCTTTTGAACGGCATTGCACTGAGGGCTGCTTTTTTTTTTTCCCCCAGAATGTCTTGAATTTTTCTGTCTTTCTTTAGTTCCTGCCTGTCCCTGTATGCTGTAATGACCTGCGGTCACCTCAGCTTTGATAAACATCTACTCAGTTAAATACTGTCTTCCAAGTGCTTAGCTCAACCTCATTTACATCGTTCTGACTTTAATTCTTATTGGCACTTGTGGTAACAGAGCTCAAAATACAAATACAGTGGGCCTGACAGAGGCCTCAGTAGAAGAGCTGGGTCATGAAACAGACTGTGAAGAGATGTCAAGACAGAAACGAGATGCTAATGGTAGGATGGCTGAGACGCAGAGTCAACAACATTGAGAAATTCCGAGGGGAAAACCCCCATGCTTTAAACTTGGGTCAGATGTCTTTTGTGCGGCAATCGGTCAGGGCTAGAAGCAAAGCACGTCTTTGTGCAGTTACATGAAGCAGTCGTTCAGTGAATTACAGTTTTGTGGGTTTTGTAGGGTGGAAGATTGTTGGTTTTCTTTCTTTCTGTGGGCATGCTTGACTGAGCCTTCTCTCAGTGCACGGTGGAAACCCCTCTCCTCAGGGACAGAAACACCTCTGGAAGCAAACCCTGTCTTGGAGAGGCGCTGCCCTTCATCGCCGGCACTTCCGTGTGTCCACTACGAACGGGCCCTGTTTATCGGTTTGGTTGGGAGGCCTGGTGGACGTTTTCAAGCATTCTCCTCCGTTTCCGACCTCTCCGGCTGACACCCTGCTTCAGAGGGTGCCCAGTCAGCGTTCTAGAAAACGGCAGAGCATCGGTCACGGTCATCCCCGCCGCCGGGCACAGCTGCGGGCAAAGGGAACGCGCGGCTGCCCTCCTCCCGGAGCCCCGCGCGCCA